>JAJEJO010004229.1:1139718-1151656 GCA_020662805.1 Glaucomys volans
TTTTTTTTTTTTTTTTTTCTGTTTTGGTACTGGGGATTGAACCCAGGGGCACTCCACCACTGAGCCACATCCCCAGCCTTATTTTGTATTTTATTTAGAGACAGGGTCTCACTGAGTTGCTAAGTTGCTGAGACTGGCTTTGAACTCGCGATCCTCCTGCCTCAGCCTCCCAATGGAGTGTTCTTTTCCTACTTGCACGTTGGTCAGAATCTGTTGGCCGCTGTGCTGAAACTTTCTGCCTCTGAGTTATAATTCACCAGGCACGTGGGCTAGCCGGCTTCAGCCAGAGTGAGCAATCCGTGCTCCTTCCATCTATTGAAGCTCATTTCTGAGTTGGATACACAAGTAAATATTGATATACTTACTTTGGGATATTCTTTAATATTCTCTCTAAAAAACTAAAACCAAGTAAAGTCTACTAGGCAAGTTAGGGACTCATTACATATGAACAATTCACACACCATCCAAAGAGATCATTCTGTTTCTCATAAAATATCAGTTTTTATTTCAGGCTCAATATAATCTGATGTTGGCTGAAGAAGATTTAGGTAATGCTTTTCACTCCAGTTCATTAACACCATGATGATTCAGTGAGATGACATCCACATACCAGTCTGGCTGACAATAACCAAAACAAGCATCTCAGATGAGGACAGATGACAAGCAGTCTTATAGGCATGAAGGCGGCACCATTCCACCCACATGTGGAGTCATATATGTGACAGTCACATTCTTAGCACAGGAAAATGTGGAATCAATTCCAGATGGAGCAAAAGATTCAAGTGTTAAAAACATTTTTTTAAACTTTGAGGAAATATGTATGAAAATATTTTTGCCTTCACCATAGAGAATAATTTCTAAAACCAGATGCAAAAAAGATAAGCCAAAATAAATTTTTATTAATTTAACACTATATATATAGTGTAGTATAAAAAATTAATCTTTTGTTTGAAGGAGGAAAAAGACAAGATGTATAGCCTAGGGAAAATTATTTTCAATACCTATATCAAAAAATTCAGCATCTAGAATCTGTAAGGAACATCTATAAATATATGTGAAAAAGATTTTTATCTCAAGAAAAAATGGCAATTCATAGTAAAGGAAACCAGAACATTTGATGAAAAGATGCTCAGTGCACTAATGATCAAAAAACACCAATCAGAAACATTCATTTAACAATATTTAGAAATGTGAGAAAATTAAATTTTGACAAAGGTAGACAGTATAGTGACTTCAAAATATGCTTGCAGACTCTAAATACTACAGGAACTGTGTGGAGTGACTAGGTAATATCTGAGAAGAGGAAGAAGTATATTCCATATAAACAATTTTTCATGTAGGCTTATGCATGAAAACATACTGGACATATGCATAATGAGGCATGTGTGAAAAATATTGCTAAATTATAGTGGGAAATTGGAAGTGGCCATTAATGAGAAGAAAACCCAAATTGCAGTATGTTTATGAAATGGAATACTATACAGTAATGAAAATATATGAGATATATCTGCAGCACAACTTGAACAAATCATGAAAAGACAGTATTTCCGTAGTATATTAAAATTTACATATTTTAGTTAATACAATCCTATATAGTATTAAAAGTTGTACATGGTGCACATACACATAATAAAATCAAGAGACAATATAGGGAACTGAAGATAGTAAATAAACAATGCTACATTTCTCTTAGATGGAGATGCAATTTGGAAGAGTAGACAGAGGGCTTATAATTTCTACTTAATAACTTATTATTTAAACTAGGTGGTCATTCAGGAACATTTGTTTCACTGTTTTCTCTGTCTCTGACAAACAACCACATCATAATAATAAAAACTCAGACATTTATAGCAACAAGTACTCTGCACCACAGCACCTTGACACTAAAGGCCAACTTCATGTGTGATGGTCGAACTTCTGCTTGTGGTAAATGTGCCCTTCTGATGCAGGACTCTTACCTCGGGAGGATAACTCATGTGATCTTGGACCTGTAATCAAAACTTCCTTTGACTCACAGTAATCCAGAAAGACAACTTGCAGCTTGCAGTAAGATCTAAGACGCTATCGACGTCTGATAAGGGACTGTTTCCAGCTTCACAGATAGCCTCCCTTTTCAAAGTTCTTGCATGGTAGAAGAGGCAAAGGAGCTTCCTCAGCCTTTTTTTACATAGGCACTAATTCCATTCCTGAAAGTTCTTCCTGCATGGTCTAACCCCTCCTAATCCCATCACATTGAGGATTGGGATTTCAGTATATGAATTTTCATCACATTGAGGGTTAGGATTTCAACATAGATTTTCAACATATGAATTTTTATCACAGTATTGAGATACACAAACAGTTGCAGTGCAATTTCAGAAACATCATTAAAAAGGGATCTAAAAGGAAGAAATTTCACATGAAGATCTTCACAGAACAGGTGCTACTTATTTTGAGGTGACCACCAAAGGAACAAAGGGTGAGAACCATTTTAGGGAGAAGTTCTAACATAACCCTGAGAAGAGAGGAAAGAAGCATCCTGAATATTGGAAAAAATGCAAGTACATCTTTATAGTAATTGCTAAGACCAAAGACCAAAGAGAAGCAATTGGGGTTCAGAATATAGGATGCCTTGAAAAACATCTTAAGAAGTTTGGACTTGACCATTGGTGTTTCTAGAAAGATGGCTTTAGCAAATATGATGCTCATGACTTCAAGATGCAAGAATAAGGTGAGGTGATGGGTTATAAGGTTGACCCCAGGAAGAAGATGCAGGAAATGGGGGCAAGGACTTGGAAATAAGAACTGCCCTTGAACATTTGATAGGATTTGGTCCAGAGAAAGGGAGTATCTTCCAGATCAGTAAAGTCATGTGTGGAGAAAGGTGAAAGGGACAGATTTGATGAATTCTCCTATGACATCCTGACCATGTTTGTGTAAATTTAAAATCAAACCATAAAGTTCTCAGATTCCCCTAACTGCTTCAACCTCCAAAAATGATGTGTTAGGGTGAAGGATAGGGGGGGACTCAATGAAGAGGTTACTTACTGATCACGAGATCCTGAGAATGGCATTGTTTGTAGAAGTTTGTTCTGTGAGAAATGCAGATATTATAGTTATAAAAATCTTATCTTGGATATTGTAAAACTTATGAAGAGGAACATAAGAATCAAAGAATAATCATACTTCATATTTAAGGGTGAGGAGAAAATAAGTAGGTTCTTGAGTTGAAGAGAATGACTCATTTGAAAACAATATGGTAGACAGACCTGGTGGCATATGCTTGCAATCTCAGTGACCTGGGGAGTTAAGACAGGAGAATTGCAAGTTTGGGGCCAACTTCAGTAATTTAGGGAGGCCTTAAGCAACTTAGTAAGACCCTATCTAAAATAAAAAATAAAAAAAGGGCTGGGGTTGTAGCTCCATGGTGAAGCATCCCTAGGCTTAATTCCTAGTACTTCCCCCAAAGAAAAAAGGAACATGGTATACTAGAGAAACATATACAGTCATTATACAATTATCATCAGATGTCTGTAGGGGATGGGCTTCAAGTTCTCTGAGGGTATCAAAATCTATGATGTTTATATAAATCATATTGTATTTGCATGTGGATGTGGCACCCATGGATGTAGAACCTCTGCAGCGTTGCAGAGGGCCAACTGTACTCTGGAAAACCAGTTTCCAATCATGCTCTTTATTTGCTGAATGGTATATACATTTTGCTTAACCTCTCTGAGTTTCAGTCTCTTCATATGCTAATGAGATTGAATAAAGCCTACCTCAATCTGGTAATGTAGGATTCAGTGCAATATCTGTTGCCTAAGCAAGGTGTGTAACATTGTTTCTGAAGTCTTCTCTTCCACAGCCTGGATGAGCCAGTTATTCTTTGAGCATCTTGATTCCCTATGGAAGCAGGAGAATCCACTGGTCCATGTGGCACTAATATATTTTAGGTACAAATGTGAATGTATTAACTATAGCACTGCTCGTTTCAACAGCAGGTTTAATAAGAAAAATAATTATGGGACCAGATCATAATTTAGCTTACTATATGCTGTATGTTTTATTTCTGAACTCACAGATTTAAGAGAGAGACTCAGAGCAGTCCCTTGAGTTTTCTAGGTAACCAGAAGGAGCTCACTTTCCAGCAGGGTGGTAGAACCTCACCTCGAGTTACATTTCAAATGGTGCATTGCACCTGCTCATTCATCAAGCCGCCAAGGCCTTGCTTTTGCAGCATGCTTTTTTCTTTTAAAATTCACATCTTGGCAGTGCCATGAGTTGCTCAGCCTCCTAAGAAAAGTAGCATATTAAATCTTACTTAAATAAAAATAAACCTAATATATCAAGTACAGATAGATGCCAAAAGGTGAGATTTCATAGCTAAGCACAACACAGGTTTCCAAATATTGCACATGCATGTATAGCTTTCTTTTTATCTCTCATCAATGTTACTTCGTATTTGAATTGATTCTATTATGCCATAAAATAAAAGACAATTATACAAACCAATGTGATTCTCTTAGGGGAGACATTAGGATATTTGCTCTTTATTTTATGTGATTCAGGTAAGGGAAAGTGGGCTTTAAACCTATGGAACTCCCTAGGCAGCTGTTGTATTTCTGCCTCTCCGTGCTCAGCACACTGCTACATCACTGAAATCACTAACCTTCAGGGGACACAGTCTGAGAGACAGTAACAGTGGTTCAAGGACAGGGTAAGGGAAGGGAAGTAAAAGGAAGGAAGTTCAAGAATACAACGAACATGTGATTAACAGCTGTTTTCTGGAGCAGCCCTCCATCAGAGATCTGCAGCTGTGTCATTGTGCTTCAATTCTGCAGATTGTTCAGGGCTAAATTGGAAGGCACATGGAGAGGGAAGATATGCGGAGAGAGGTTAAAGGAAGTCCAAAATCCACAGCAATAATATGAGGCAAATGCTCTCACTCTTTGCACATTCATGGAGGTCCCCTCCGAGTGTCATGGGAGGAAAATAGATTTCTAAGAAAAAAGTCAAATCACTAACTGGATATTCATTCTGGTGATTGTTTTTTTTTTTTTTTTTTTTTTTTTTTGTGCAAAGGTGAGGGGAAGGAGCTGTTGGAACACTCTCCAACACTGCATCTGCCCTTTAATAAATCAACCCACAGCAAGAGTTACAGACTGCTTTCCAAAGAGCTACCTGTGTCTTCTCAAGACAGAATACAAACATGTCTTGGGGTTGCAAACAGACTCTCCCAAAATCATGTTCCAGGAGCATGCTATTTAGGGCCAGAAAACCCAGGATCAGACTTCCGGTTGGTGAACAAATAAATCCGTGGATTCTCCAAATATTTTGATTAGTATCATATCTTAGTTCTCAAACACCCACAATAAAAATGGGCAAATGGAAAACGGGGAGAAACATGCAATGGCATTGTCTTCCAACATGTGCTCAAAGGATTATATTCCCTCTAAAGGGTCCCCTTCAAATAACTGACATCGCCTTTAGGTAGGGTCCAGTATCTAGACTCCCTCTTTCACATACTCAGGGAAAGGGTTGGAAATCAACCTCCCACTGAAACGGTCTCTCACCACTACCTAGAAAACACACAAACCATCTCTTAACAGGCATTTGTAACACACAGCCTGATGAAAATCACTTACACAGGGCAGATACACAGAGGAATTTACAAGGTCGGGCACTCCCTGGTGGGGGCATGAAAGGGTGGGAGGTGCTGAGGTCAGGGTTAAATGACACTGCGAAATGAAGCCTCCTGCCCTGCCCTCTCCTTCCTTCATCTACAGAAGGAGTCTCTAGTGAGTTCCCGCATCTGGAAGCCTGCCCCTTCCATTTGTCAGAGAGGCCATGGACAGCATTTCAAAGCCATCTAAAGCAGCCGTCGTAAGGCATCCCGAGGAGCCTGACCAATGACCAGAACTGCCCCCAGTCGCTTGCTTCTTTCATCCTCGTGGGGTCTCATCAGCGTTTTCCTCTCCTCCCCTTCGGGGTTTCCCCCTTTTGAGGCGCGGGTCTCCCAGATGCTTGGGTGCACCCTAGGGAAATTCGGGTAGAGGTTTAAGCTCCCTCGGACCCCAAGGCTGGGCTGAGCTGCTTTAGCAATCGGTCTCTCCAACCCCTCTTGTCTGTCTGCCGCACAGTGACCCTCTAGATTGGTAACCCGCGACCCTTATGGCCAGGTGTGTGCAACCTACGCGGGGCCCTTCGGGATCCTAGGCGCGTGGCCGCCGGGCGTAAACCGCCTCCTCAGAGCCGCAACGCCCAGAAGATCTGCAGCCAGTGCTGCGGCAACCGGATTGTCACGCTGAGCTCCCGGGCTCAGCCGCCAGCAGGGCTCTGCCTGCCTCTCCTCATTGTGGCCGCAGCGCTGCGGGACTGTCGCGCGCGCTGCCGCACCCGCGCCAACCCCCGAGTCCTAGGCGAGGAGCATCAGAAGCAGCTTGAGGGGGCAGGGCGGAGTCGGAAGGGTCCCCAGAAGGGCACAGCACTTCATCAGTGATGCAGAGGTGCCAGGACCTCTTTGCAATGCGTTTTCCAGTTAAACGCCACCAACCGGAGCTTTTCCTGGCACGTCCCACGCGTGTGGGTTTGTGTGTGAAAGATGGGATGCACCTTGCTCATTCATCTATCTTCTCCCCCGATTCCTCCCTCCCTGCGTGTTTCTTTCCCTCAGATTAAGTTCCCTCTGGTTTAGCTTTAAGCCCCCATCTCCACATCAGCACTACCTTTCCAAGCAAAAAGGTGCAGGTTGGGAAATGCAGGTCTCAAAAGACCCTGTTGCCTCTGCATCACCAAGAGTTCACTAAAATTCACCCGGTAATGCTAATTTTCAAAGTCCCCACTCTCATCTATTCTTGGAGAATGCTTTTAAAGTTTGGAAGTTCCTTAGAACCTTAGGATTTCTATGTTTCTGTCCACATCACAAACAAGAAAACGACCAGAGACGTCAAGATTAAACTGCAAAGTTGCCCAGCCCCAACCCAGCAGGCTGCTGATGCTCCAACATCCCAACAGGCAGTTCCCTTGTGTGTCCACGATGAACCCAAATGTGGCACATAACCTCCTTAAACACGGGGTGAGTCACCCACACAGCACAGACAGATATGCTGAAACTTCTTTGTTAGTAGGCGCAGCCCACCCAGAAAGGACACCCTGAACAACTTGCAAAGAAATAAACAAACATTACATCCCTGCAGGGAAACTTGTTGAATCCCGCCCAGGCGTAGGGCTGCGATTTCCGATTTAGCCTGAAGGTTTTTGATTCTATCCCAAAATACCCTGATGCATCAGTCACAATTTCTGTACAAACTGCGGAGTCCCTTCCGCACCCGTTCTGCACTCCAAACACCATCTAAAATCGACTGGGTCCTCTTTTTACAATTCTAAAGCCGGCTGTCACTCCTTTGCAATCATTTGTGAGACTTACCCTTTGATAAGACTGTTTTCAGCAACCTAGCAGCTCCGTGGTGCGGGCGCAGCCCTCCAACTTTGCTGTGCAGGGAGACCTTCCTGAGTTTAAACCAAGCAAAAGCTGTCTGCGACTTTCCATCTAAGAGTGGAGAAATAGGGAGAGAGTAACGTCGGGTTTCTTCTCAGTAGCAGCACCCTGGAAAACATTCAATCCTTCTTCAGTGGAGAATTCTTTCAAACCCGTTATCTGTATTACTATTAATGCGCCGAGCAGACGGCATTGCATACAAATAGGTCCAAGTGTGCGCTTCTATTGGTGGCTGCGGAGGCCCCTGGGTCCTACTGCTCCATCTCTAAACTACACAGCAACACTAGCACGCAGCTTTGGAGACGCCGAGGGGAAAATGGATTTAATTGATTCGTTACCTCTGGTATTGTAATGCCTGCTGCGATGTTTAACCAAGGAAAAAACCCTCATATTTAAACTCCTGTCATGTGATCTATCATTTCATATCTGCTTTTAATTGTCTGTGTGAGGTGGTTCTGATAATACAAAGGGTCTTTAAAGAACATTTTCTGAGAAAAATTCACACATACTTTTGGCAGGAAAACCCTCTTTTTTCCCTCTTTTATGCATGATTCTCATTAAATCCAGGGAGTAATATGTAGTCAACCACTTCTGCACATCACAAAAGTAAAATGACACCCAATTTTATTTGTGAAAATGCATGGCTACTCCAAACACAGTAACTTAAATGGGTTAAAATGGTAGAAACCAAAATGAGTGCACTGATTATAAAACATGAGATTTATTAATCACATGCTACTAAAAATGTCATAAACCACAATGGCAAGGACATTATATTGCTTTGCAAAATAAGAAATTCAAAAATATTTTACTTGTGAATATTGACATGAAAAAATAAATCAACATAAAAATATCAATACTGTCACAATATGTCAAGTATTTGCTATTAATTGCCACATTTTCTTTTCTACAGCTTTTCTCTTAGCAAATCCATTAGTAATGCAAATTGGTATAACAAGATTTAAAGTGAGGCAGACCTGTGGCGACTGGTGATTTGAAATATTGCTACTGTGCAAAAAACACTTCAGTATATTATCCGCAAATGTAGCTATTTTAAAAATTAGAATAGTAATTGCTGAATTTCATAAATGTTATTTTTTTAACTCTTGAGACTATTGTTTCTCATGACTTTGAATCTTGTGGAGGGAAAGACAAATCATTAAAACTGAACTGACACAGATTTTCCACCAATTCCCATCGAGGTAGAGTATTTGCTGATAATATAACATAGGAAATATTTTGTTGGGCTTAGATGTAAATAGTAATGGCAAATTCAAATTTAATTACAGTATCATCACATCCCTAATTTATAGCTGAATGCTGTTTCAAAATGATTCATGGAATAAGGTCAGTAGCCTCAAACTCATAAATTGACTGGCCATGTATAAACTAAATAAATGAAAAATATAACAATGCAAAAATACAAGAGACTCCAGATCTTCTTTCAAATAAATGTATAGTATTTGAATTTATGTGGTGTGTGCTAAGGACCTTCTTCACTTCTATAACTCCTTTCCCCTTCCAGCCTCTTCCCATCCCCCATCAGTAACCCTTGACAACAGAAGTGTTACTTCAAGTCCAGGTTGCTTTTGTTGCCTTCCAGACCTAACTTACAGATTGCCACCCTGTAGGAAACAGAATTAACTCTTACAGGGCAGAGAGGTGAAAGAAGAGTTTCCTTTAAGGGTTAGAAGCTCCAGTATTATGTTTGTTTTCAAAGTTTTCATCATAAAAATATCTATGCCACTAATTCTGAAATTCTAATGTGAAAAGACATGATCACTGACATTACATCAATTTGCTGTAATTCCCCATTGCTATTGTGTCTCTGAAATTAATTTTGGAATAATGACTCTTACTCAGGTTATTACAATCACTTTATTCTAGATACAAAAAAGTAAGCATAAAAATATTAAGATATTACCAAGTTTGGTATAAGACTATAAGGGATTGGTTATCTATAAAAGAAAAGAAAAGCCATTATTTCATATGGTAAGGAAAGCATAATGACTACACAAAGTTGAATGAAGGTGATTGAAATTCACTTCCTTTGTAAAAGAAGTATGTTACTGGTCTTTCAACATCCTACAAGATGACCTTTAAGGATAATTATTTGCTTTCAAATGCAAGTTAAAAGTCATGTGTTTAATGTGTATCTCCTTAGATCTGAGAAAAACCTATACTTCATTCAGGTAGTCAAATGTAATAGAAAAGTAATGTCATTGAACTATGATCTGAATTAAATGGGAACATTGAATAGTGAACAAATATGATAGTGAAAAAAGGAAATAAATAAGCCAAAGTCAGCCTACTAATATGTCTATTATAAAAGTTGTTGATCATTCTTTACTTTCGACATAAAACTTTGTTGCAAACACACAGCAAATTAGATATAATCTTAAGTTCAAGTGAAGTGTTCAGAAAAATTCCACATTTCTTCAAGAAATTCTGTCTATTCAAATTATCTGCATAGATGACATATAATAAATAAAATATATACTTCCAAATATTGCAATATGTTTACTCTTTGGATACTAACATATTTCAACAATGATATTGAAGCCACAACAATTTTCATGTTCCCTACATCTGTAGGAATACCTTTATTTATTCTTCATTATTTACAGTACAGTTGAACTCCTTATTTTGTCAGCACAGTTTTCAAGGACAATATATGCCATGTCAGAAACTGATTTCCATTATGTCCTTGGATCATGATGACAATGCCTTATTGTTGCTAATGTGACCATCTATAAAAGTTGGAGAAAAACTTGGCATATTCCTGTATTCCATTAGTATAATCAACTTACTTTCCAAATTTAGGTACATAAACATATAATAATATACCATTTGGCAAAATTTAATGAACTCTAATGACTTTAGACCACTATTCAAGCTATTTAAAAAATTCTGTCTTTAAAAATTTTGAAGTATATATTTCTAAGACCTTTGATATTATACTGTTCAACTGTTATATAGTAGAATATTCATTCAAGTTTGATTTGATAGAAGAAAAGGAAGATAACCAGACATAGATATAAAATTGAAAGTGGAAATAACAAAATCTAGGATATGATCAAATGCACATATTTCAAAGAAGTAAATCAGTAGTAAACAGTAACATTTATACTAATTGCTAATTAGTATACCATGGTATAGCAATAATGCACTAAAATGTCTTCAAAAAATTTTAGAAAGCTGCCAGGGACCATATTTAAATACATGATTTAAAAATTACTTTGGTCAAATTGCTAGACTAAATGAAGAAAGAACAACTCAAATGTTAAAATTGCCTAAAATAATAAGTTTGAGGAGAAATACAGAACTTAAAAAAGGCGAACTAAATTTGATGCTTGGTGGAAAGGCTGAGGACTTCATGGTACCGCAATTCTGGTGAGATGATCACCATGAATGGAATGCTCGTGATATTTATAATTCTAATAGAAATTGGCAAGGAACGCGGCATGGAGGAGGGCATTTTACACTATATCAAACAGGATTATAAAGCAGGCTAGATAAAAGTTGACAAAGTGCAGAAGTGAAGCACTTTGGCAAAAGATGAAAGAGCAAACAACAAAACAAAAGAAGTGGGTAGGCATCTGTTGTAGGCCTTTGAAATCATAGAAAGTGTTAATAGACAATTTTTAATTCAAATACTGGGTTCTTGTGGAAATTTCTACCTATTATATGGGAATAAGAGCTTGTAATATTTTATGAAGAGGAAAAATGTAAACCTATATTGTATAAAATGTAGGATAAATTTAAATTAAAGCAAACAAATGGACATGAATGTAGATAGGTACAATTCTGTGTTACCATGACTTCTACCTTGTGAAGGCTAAGCAACAATTAATTTTCCACATTTTTAATATTAAAGCTAATGGTCAGATCTCATATTTGCTCTCCAAAAAACATAACTGGTTGCACTATTTAGAGGAAAACATATACTAATCAAATTCTAACATATATAAAAATTTCTCAATTTTCTTATAAAGCATAAAACAATAGTGATTGCTTTAAACAATGTTTTCATTCAAATTCCATAGTTCTTAGGTAGATAAACTAAATTGTAGTGCAATGATATTTACTTATAACTTTATAAGTAATGATGGTCCTAGACAGTCTGCTTTGTAAAACTGAGTCATTTGCTCATTTAGTGAATATTAAGCCTACATTCATGGACATTATGTTAAACATATAGGAGTAGCTAAAGCCACACTAGATATTAATGACAAACATTATTTCTATTTAAAAGCAAAGATAAATGAATAGAGTCAGCCCCTAATAATACATTTTGATACCCAGTAATAGTGAATGGAGTTTGTGTTTCCAATCAAGAAGTTAATAATAGAAAAGCAACTTGCAAATACGATTCTTCTCCTTTCTTCAACATTTTTAAAATAACTTTTCCTATCATTCCTTTCAGAAAGGACCCTTATTTCTTTTTTTTTTCTTTTTTTT
>JAJEJO010004229.1:1151756-1193432 GCA_020662805.1 Glaucomys volans
CCCCAAAGTCGTCTTCTTACTGTTATATTTGTTCACAAACAAAACTTATTCTTTAATTTTGTGACTACCTTTCTAGATAGTAGTAGTTAAAGTTAAAATAGGTAGGTAGATGATCCATAGATATGGATAGATAATTGAAAGGAAATGTTAAGCGTTGATTTTGGCTCTGGAATTGGTAGTGGAAATGGTTGTGACTATTTGGTACTATAATAGTATTAAGCATGGTTAAGGAAGAACCCCAAATATTTTTAAAACATTTTTTAAAAACTTAGGTCTTTTAAAAGGGAACCTAAGTTTTGTAGGGAGGATACCCTACTAATTAAATGCTCATAAGTAATCAAATCGATACTTATGAGTAAATATAGAGTGAAAATATAAATTTGAAAATTTGAAAAAATAAAGACTGAAACAGCAAACATTATTTTTATTTAAAAGCAAAGACTGAAAAAAAATTTAGAAATGGCTAGAGATGAGCTTGGAGAATCAAGATAATGCAACCATACCCATCTGCTGAGAGAAATGGTATAGGGTTTAGCATTTTTGTGTGTAAAAATAGGAACTATGTGGATGCTAAGTTTTATTTTGCTCTATCCTTTATAATAAAACATCTCCTATTTCTAGGTAAAAAATTGCTCAATTTAACAAGTAAATGATTAAACATTTTTAATATCTGTGTGTTGTGACTGTGAGTAAATTTTTCTTTTTCTGTTTTGTGCAATATTAAACAAGAACATATTTATTAAATTTATTGTTAAAGAAAGAAATTAAAGTAAGTCTTAATTTTAAATCACATAATCAAAGCATATGTTTCAGTTTATCTCCTATTGTTCTGTATCTTAGGAAGGAGTTCTAAATATCAGATCATTGCACTCTAAAGATAAAATCTTACTACTGTGAGAATGAAATGTGTGAAAAAATTAGTAAACTGTATATCTTAAAAATGTTCTTAATATTAGAAAAACATCTAGTTTTTTAAGTGCATTTGACTATGTGACATCAGAAAAAATTATCCATCTATGTATGTTGGATATGGGATCACCAAATCTTCCTTACATATTTTTGAAAATTTCTTAAGGAAACAAAAAAGTGTGTAAGTGTTTTTAAAATAGGAAAACAGCAATAAATAATAATAATAATAAACAGGGAATAAAGCAATAAATTAGAATAATATAAAACCTGGCAAATTTCAAGGATAGCTTCCTTAAACACCCTGAAAATAATTAACTTGTTTGGGGGCACAAAAAGAGGTTATGGGCTTACTGAAAAGTTATATGTAGCAAAACTTATTTCTTGCTTTTGTTTAGTAAGGCAGTTTCTAGATGGTAAGACTGCCTTGGAAGCCATTCATCTGCATTTTACCTAAGAACTTGATAAGGTCTTTGACCATTTCATTCTATTTAAAGTGGAGAGAAACTGGCTGGATGACAGTATGTTTAGGTGGATTTGTAGCTAATTAAACAAGTGGACTTCCTGCGTTGATTCATCAATGTCAACCTGAGGGAGACATCCAATGACCTGCCACAAGCCTGTATTCCTGATCCTGTGAAGCTTAACATGTTTATCAGTACAGGAATCTCCATGAAATGTACAGTTCAGATGCAGCCAAGAGAAAGAACTAACATCTTTGAAAAGTAACAGAATATGAAAATGGAGACTTGAAACTTAGAAAAGAATGGGTCAACAAATAAAAGTTGAAATACAATAGTGAGCAATAGAATATTTGAAAAATAGGTTCAGAAATCAATGTGAAATCACTTAGGGGGTTTAAGCCAACCACAAGCTCAATACAAGTTAATGGTGTGATATAACAGCTAATAAACCAATGTCAAGTTGGAATTACGGAGGACTTATGTACGATCAAGGCAGGTAGCACAGTCACTCTGTTCTTCACAATTCAGAGCATATCAAAATGCAGGAAAGGATTGGAGGAGAGAAATAGAGAACAAGACAGAAACCAAGATAATGGTGAATTTCACCAGGTCATATCAAATAGAAGATGGAAAATAAAGATACCTAACATTTTACAAAGCACGAACTGAACTTCAGATGTTTTTAGAGCTAAATATAAAAGAGATGGAAAGATGTGCAAAAATACATTACTGTGGTCACTTTTGAGACTAAAGTTTTGTGATTACAATTGCTATCTTTTTTAAAAAATATTGCTTTGTAGACATTAGTGCAGAGAATTTATGTGAACTTTGAACCTAAGTACTCTTAAAATTCTGGCAAGGGTTACAAAATCCAATTTATATTTGGACTACAGTCACTTGTTTAAATTAAGCTGAGTGGCCATGATTCATCTATGAGAACTTCTCAATTCCAATTATTTGCATAATCGTGGAAAAAAAGCCCAGAAAGGGAGAGATGGGAAAGTTGAGAAAGATGATGAGTGCAATATGTGTAAGTCACATTAATAACTATATCATTTGACAAAATGTGGAAAATAGCTGAATATCTTCTTTGGCCAGAAAGTTAATGATGATGATAGCATGAATTATGGAAAGGTCCTGCAAATTCTTAGCAGAAAATGATAATTCTAACAAGATTTATTTAGAAAAGAAAACACAAAGTACTTCACTGAGAGAAGTTTAATATACTTTTCAAAATGATACAAGTAACTTATTACTTTCTAACCAGAATATTTCCCCATTAAAAGAAGCTTGTGTGTTTTCTACGTGCACACATTTTTTGAATAATGAAAGGAGAGCTCTCCTTTGACAATTTTACCTAATTAGTACATTCCAGAATTATGGATGAAAAGTCAGCATCACATTTTTATTAGATGGAAAAATATAAAAGATGATGGTATGCTATGCGAGATATTTTATGATGTAGATATGTCCAACTGAGTGTTTATTACATTATTCAATGAACTGAATGTTTAAAATTTTCACCAAAAGGGAATGAACTACTGCATGATTTAAGTTACAAAAATAAAAATATAAAACAAACAGAAATAACAAAACAAATTGGTGTAAATACAAACAATACAAAACACAAGCAAGAAATAAAAGAGTGAAAGGCAGGGGATAAAACTTTTATTTATGACCATGCACTGAAAATAATTAAATATATTAACCAGAAATAATTACTTAAATGCTTAAGAATCATGTATTTATCTAATTAATTAATTAGCCAAACTGTTGAAAAGAATTGAGATGGGATAAATACCCTTGCTTGTAAAATTATTTAACAAAAGAAGGTAGAACAAAAAAAATTGGATTGAATAATATTGAAAAATTTAGTTCAATTAATACATTTAAAAAATGCATAACATATATTTTGTACCACACCTATGAATACCCTCACATGCATATATGATATAGGATATATGTAGTATGTGTGTGTTATAAGATGCTCCATTCCTAAATTAATTTCTCTATTTCTGAACATGTAGTACCCTACATGGAAAGAAAACTTAAGTAGTCCAAACATCTAAGAATGTAGATGATAGTGTGTAATAAATTGTATTAATGTTTAACAAATAGCAAATTATCCTTTCTACAGTTACTCTCCTTTCAAAAGTATCATATCCATAGCTATGGGCAATAAAATTTTGGCAGAATTTTTAAGAACCAGAATGCAGCTTATCATTCTTTTCCATTACCAGATGATAGATTGTGTTTCCAACAAAGACTACTAGGTCCACCTGGGTTCTGTTAAAAGTCACAAGGCATACGCTACAGATGACCCATAATGGATGTATTGGATGAAGGAGAAATAAACCTTCACCATGGTAAGCACCTGAGAATTATAGATGATAGTTACTGCAGCACATTGTTAGAATTTCCAATAAACATAGCATAGAATTAAAGGAACTAGATCCAACTAAAACACTTTATCAAAATAAGATTGACATAACCATGTTGTACCTATTGAATGTATACAGCTTGATGAGTTTGGAGAGAAGTATATATTCATGAAGCAATCTACACAAATTATGTCATACATATGTATTCATCTCCCCTAAAAGTTTCCTCCTGCCTTCTTTATTCATTATTATTTTCATTATGTGTGTGAGTGACGACAGTAATAAACATGATATAACCACAGCAAATTTCTAAAAATAAAACAGCGTAGTGTCAACTCTAGGCACTATGCTGTGCAACAGATTTCTGGGACTTAATCATCTTGCATGACTAAAACTTGGTACCCTTTGACTAATCACTCTCCATTTCCTCTCTGCTTCTATGGGTTTGACTATTTGAGTCCTCATGTAAGTGGTGTCATTGGTATTTGTCTTTCTGTGTCTGTTCTCCAGGGTTGCCCATGTCTCAAATGGCAGGATGTCCTTCTTTTGTCCGTGGCCATGCCACTCTGAACACCTCTCATCTCCTCTGATTTCAGAAGCTAGGCAGGGTGTCTGGTCAGTATCTTGATGGACAATTCATTTCTATTAATCTCAGAAACAACTCCTGAAAGGAGTTCATACACATGTATTGTCTCCAAGACCACATCCACATCTACAGAGCTATAAAGACTTTAGTCCCACAGTGTAGGAGGAGTCTTAACTCCCCTTTTAATCATTTCAAAATTTGAGGTATTTGAAGTTTCCAATTAGAACCTTAATTTAAAAGACAGTATCTACAATAGATAGACTAAAAACAATTTAGGGACCACAGTGATCATGTCATCTATTGAGACATCTTGGGTTTGAATTTTTGCATTATTTTTGCTCTTATACAGAATATAGAAGACAGAGGAAATAGAAAAAAAATTCAATTGATTATAAAACTTCAGTTAGCTGAGAGACACAATGTTTTGTTTTCAAAAACCAGAAGAGATTTTCAAAAATAATTTTAGAGAAAATATTAAATATCTATTTAAAAAAAATCAAAGAATCAAACAAAACACGAGATTAATGACATCAAAAAATTAACCTCCTCAAATTGCCAATTTAAATGAAAACCAAATTTATCAAATTATAGAATTGTACACTGATTAATGTCCCATTAATACTTAATAACTCCAATTCTCAAAACGGAAAAAATTGAGAGGTAGTAAGACACAGATAGATGAGGATTTAAAAACAAATCTTAAAGTACCCAGAAGGTAATGGAACCTGTACTAGAAATAGAAGCAGCTAATGAATAATACATTTCACTAAAACATGACCACCAACTACATTGGATGTACTGCAAAATTTAAAACTCAATGTTTGGTAAATGCAAATAACTAACTCTTATTCAAATATTTTTATTGATGTATGTAAGTGGGAAAGTACGTGTGGTAACAATTTAAGTAAAGCAAAAGTTACAAAAAATCATGTGAAAGAAAATTTTAAAAGATGGTACTGAATAGGGTGCTGAAAAAATCAACAATCAGCTCCAGTGAAATACAAATATTTATTAATTATTTGTAAACTAGTATAAACAAACAGCATGTTGCTTAAATTTGCAAATTTGAAATGACTAGCTCTTCTGTGTGGACATAGGATTTTTATAGTGTTTAGAGAAAAAGTACCATAAAAATCTATGATTTTTACCATCCTTTCCAGAATCAGCAATGTGGAATCTTTCAATGAATTCTGAGAACTAATTTTGCAGAGTAAAGATAATATTAAACCTTTATAGTTATATGGTAATTTAATGACTCAGTTATAATATTTTAGTTCCATATACTGAATTACATTATCCCTCATTCAAGTTATATGGCATTCTGAAATGAATCATTGATCCATGAAAATAAATTACTACTCTGAAATTCTACTATAAGTATTTTTTTTATTCATTCTGTGGTTTTCCTTAGAGGGAATGCTGCAAAGAGTTACTATTACACCACAGGAAGAACCACAGTTCCATCTTCTTAAATGATCCAGGAAGGATATAGCTCATGCTGCACTCTGCTTCAGGTTGAGTTTCCATACAGTCAATATTATTATAGATATATTCACAGGGGCATAATTTACTGTGTGTAGAAGGTGCAGCAGGGAAAACTAAAAAAGGCCTTAACAGTATTTTTATCTAGGTTCTTTTGATGTTTATTCATATGCAAGTTTCTCAGTATCACTGAGTCTCTGAAAAATGGAGAATTAGATATTGAGGCAGAAGCATTCCCTAAGGGGAAACATACATCACTTGCCTGTATACCTTTTCAGCACTCTGCAAGTCCTCTAAACTCCTATCATGCCTCATGTCCTGGGCTGTATGGGGCTCCTCTACTGGAACAGTCCAATCTTGACTACCATCTTTGTTTTCATGAAAAGAAGCTTTCTAGATGTCTCCTCTCAAGTTACCTTAACAAATCACTGTGTCTTTTTCCCATTATCAGTTCTGAGCTCGCCACTGAGAGCAAAAATATTACACTGGATAAATACTTCATGGTTTTAGTTTGTTTTTAACCTACTTCCAAAAATTAGTATTTAATGTGGAAATGATCTTCCTCAGATGGAATATACCTCTAATTTTATGCAACAATGCTTGATAGTGTATGAAATAGTGTACAGTAATTTCCCTTGAAATTACTTGTTGTAGATGAGAAATCTTAAGTATAGTGACTGGGGGTCACTGCTACAGGGAGAATTTAGAAAGGTAAGAGGATTCTATTCTTAGGCATTTGTGATGACATTCCTTTCTGGGGTTAATGCAAATGCAATTCCTGTCAAGTTAAGAAACTCATTTGCTTTTTGAAATTAAGTATATATAAAATTTCCTTGGATGTTATGGATCACCAAAAGGAGGAAAAGCAATTTATCCCTTTAAGAAACTTATGAAAATTGCATTGTCAAGGAAAAAAAAATCCGAGTGCATAATTAATTATATAGTTAGAAAAGTGAAGCCTAGGCATAAATGTTAAGGTGACAACAAAGAATCATCTCTGGGAGGTGAGATTAGACTAAGCAAAAATAAGACCAGTTAAATTTCATAAAAAAATTGCCCACAATACAGAGGAGAAATATGGATTTCTAAATGTGAGAAAAATGCCAACAAATGAAACTTCAGAAAGAACAATAAAAATGATTAAGGGTCTAAATGAAATGATTAATGGACAGAGATTAAAAGACAGTATCCATTTAATATGGTGAAAGACTAATGGGAAATTCAATCACTGGAAAGCATAGAAGGGTAAAAAAGAAGGGAAAAGGAGCAAATTTTAGGTTAGTCAAGAGAAAATAACCAGAAGTAATGGGATGAAATTGAGTATATGAAATTTGCGGGTGACTATCATAGTAAAGGCAGCCTTGTTAGGTCTATTAGGGTGAGGAATTGTTTCCTAAGGGACGTAGTAAAAAGCCCTTTTGCTTGAGGCCATTTATATAGACCAGACAAAGAAGTGGGTAATGCTATAGGAAGCAATTTTATATTCACAAAATTATGGACATTATGATCTAATAGCTCTTACCCTACCAGCACAAAAAAGTGTCTAATGCATATAATTCCTTGGGTTTCAGCTTTTGTATTTTCTCTTTTTAGCAAGAGCTGATGTAGCCCTGAACATTTACCCTGAAAACAGACATCTTCCATACTATACTTCAATAGCTTTTGTAATTATATCACTCTTTTTTGTAATTTTTATCACTCTTGTTTCTTTATTTTTTACTTTTTTTATGGATTCAGTGCTTTTAGCCAGACAGATTTTTCAAATTTATGATTTCCAAATAAATATTGCTCTTAAATACAAAAATCACAATGACATACTTCAGTGATCTGTAAATCAATTTAAAACTAAATGAAGATTATTTCTGTCACCCGGGTTTGACCATAGTTTTCAGATTTTTTTACAAATGTAATAAAGCTATAATTTATGTAGGATATAAACAACTGAAATGTTTTACCATATGAAAATGTTTGCATATTTTCTCATGGAATTTCTAGTCATAAAATGATTCTGTGATGCATTATATTTTAAGAATCATTTCATTTGATTATAAAATACTATATTTTTAATGATATTTTGTATATTATATAATATTTTATATTATATTTTATATAATATAAGACTATATTTTTATTTATTCTTGTTTATTCAAATTGATTTAAAAGGAGAATCTATACCTTTAATGAACATTATCCAGTGGCCGAAAAAATTGATCATCTTGAAGAATATTGTTGGCAGAAGTACTGGATAAAGGAGAAATTGTTACCTAAATAATCTGAAAACATTTTTGTCATGAAGATTTTTATTAAGAAGCAAGGGAGAATTTTACCTTGATAATTATATATGGAGTAAAATAGCTGGATTGTTAAAAAAAATAATCACATGAAAACCAAAACCAAAAAGAACAAATGGTGATACTTTAGGGTTTTAAAGATATATCTAGATATGAGATTATTTAATCATCTCCACCACCCTCTAAGGAAACTCAAGCTCATAGAAATAGTACAATGTTGAGTCTCAGTCCCTTGGCCAATAACAGAACAGGCTACTGATGCATGTCTTCATGCAGTACCAATGGATCTCGCCTAGTGCAACAGGTAGTACACATGGGATCATCTTTCCTGGATGTGAAACAAAGTGGTAAAAGCTGAAGAGGAAATAAATTATAAATCAGAAGCCCTGAATTCTTCTCTTGATTCTGCTGTCAACTATCAGATCTTGTGTAGATAGTTTGATTTCATGAATCTATCTTTTCAGCTACCACACATTTGACTGCGTAACATTCAAAACTGTCATTCAAATCTTAAATATAACCGAAAACTACAAATGACATGGTTTTCAAATGTGAGAACATTTGAAAAGTTATGGATCAAAATTTAACCTTTTTACTTTGCATTTAATCCTTTATTTCTGAATAAATAAAATTTAATTGAATTTTTAAAATTCATTCTACAAATCGCTTAGCTCTATTAGATGACATTCAAAAAATTAATTTGCTCAGCAAATCAACTTTCTACTAGATGATACATTTTTAAATAGATGATTAAACTGTAATTTATAGCAGACATTGAGTAATTTTTGTATAAATATTTCTAACATTTTATTTTTAAAATCTATTTAAAATTTGTGTCTTTGGATGGATGAGATCAATATCTCTATTTTTTCCACTAACAAATAGAATCATGAGGGAAATCAATAGCAATATCAATTATCCATCCAGTTCAGACATATATTTTTCAAGGGGAGCAGAGGAATAGAGATTACGTTCTTTTGGTGTTCTGCTCTTAGACAAATGCATAATTTCACCATACGGCACTTTAAGAGAAGTTGAATAACCTTGGATTTTTCTAGAGGCTAGTGATTAGAGAGTAAGGAGAGCCAAAATTCCTATAATATGCTTATAAAATTGAAGAAACTCGGTATGTTTATAATGAAAAAGTAGATTCAAATAATTTTTGGTATCCAATGAGATACTTTATGCCTCTATTGTAAAATGTATTCTGGAGAAATTAACAGACCAGGCCTGAGGGTTGCATAATAAAACAAGGTTAAATTCATTGTCTCCCTCTTGAACAATATTATTCATAATGCACAAATACATAAACTCTCAACAATCAACTTTAAGAATCCAATCTTTCTATTTGAGAGAGAGAGAGAGAGAGAGAGAGAGAGAGAGAGAGAGAGAAAACAAAAACTAGTGAAAGATTCACAAATTTATTTAACTGTCAGGGACTATGGCAGTTTCTATGAATACAACATCAACAAAGCTACAAATTTCCTGCCATTGTGGTTTTATATTCTAGTAGGATGAGGAAGACAATAAGTAGGAGACAAACAAAAGACAAGAGAATTAAAGAACCATAGGAAAAAAATACGAAAAAATATTCAGATGGACAAGTTAGAGAAAAATTCAAAGGAGCACCCTTTGAGGAGGTGATATTTAAGTTAACTTCTTATGCATAAAAATAAGTAAAGTAAAATTTAAGATTAAATGTATCTAGAAGAAAGCAACCAAGGCAAAGGGATGAAAGAGGAGGAAGAGTAGATTTAGAAAGGACAATTAAAAAAGAAGCAGTGAGCAGAGTATAGGGCTGGGTTTGGTGTAGAGATCTGCAAAACAACAGGGAAGAAAGCTGTAGAGAGAATGTTCTTTTATAAATGGCAGGACAAAAACATGGAGTTAACATAGGCATGAGTGATTTCTGATATTTGTGGTAAAGGTAGAAGAATAATGAATTTAGGAATATCATACATCTTAAAAACATCTCAGAAGTGCATGGAACTTTCAAGGGTTGTTTCATCCTACTTCTCATCTTCATTGGAGGCAAGGATCAGAGTGAAGATGCAGCCTAAACGAGGACTTGGCAGTTTTAACTGCCATGAACATTGCTAGCTTCTTGGTCATGCAAGGTCAAGTTTACTGTGTTTATGGATAACAGTTCCTTTGCTGAAGAAAGCTGTGAAGGTTAATTTTGTAGGCCCACTTGGACTGGGTCATGGGTCTACAAGTATTTGGTCAAATATTGTGCTGGGTTTTTCTGAAAGGGCAGTTTTGGAGGAGATTACCATTGGAATCCATAGGCTAAAAAGCAGATTACCTTCCCTAATGTGAATGGTTCTTACCCAGTGAGTTGAAGAACTAAGTCGAACAATAAAGGCAACCCTTTTCAGAGTAAAAGAGAATTTCTGATTGCCTTTGAGCTGCAACATTGTTGCTTAATTGTTGGCTTTCAGACTCAGACTGAAACACTGGCTCTTCCTAGATCTTGAGCCTATGGACCTTCAGAATGGACCTCAGCCGTTAGTTTTTCTAGTTCTTGCTTTTCAACTTAGACTGAAGCTCAACCTTTGATTTTTCTTGGGTCTTCTGCTGCCAACACCCCTTTCTAATCTTCACTCTCTCTCATATACATTTTTCTACTTTTGTGGAGGACTCTGACTAGTATGGAAGATTTTATATAAAACAGGAAAGAGGATGATTGGATGAATCACCTCAATTTTTAGGCTTACATAAATTTTCTCTAAAAATATTAAATTATACCAATTTATTTATTTGACAATTCAATTATAAAATAGTGATATTTAAGAATGGAAAATACCTGTGGAGGTATTAATAATTTATTCATTCTTTCATCCATTCACTACTTATTATTTATTCCTTATCTACAAGGAACTCTTCTAAGTAAGGGGAACAAAATACATGTGATGCCTTTTTTCAATGGACATATATTTTCTAATGGAAGATAGTGTAACAAGTTAAGTGTTTTAAAGCTGTGATGGCCATTTTTATGTTTGATTTCAGTCTCATTTCCCACCTTTTCCTACCAGACCCTGTTAAGTTCCCAGAATTCCTTAAACTTTGATTTCCAGGTAGATTTCTCAAACTAGAGGCACTTACGGATGACTGGAGTGTGTGAACAGAGAATTCAAGATGTTTTACCCCTCCTTCTACTGTTGGAGGCTTCAGGAGCAGCTGTGTCTCCAGCTTCCTCTAAGTCTGCAGCTCTTGCTTGGCAGCCCCTCAGAGAAATGCAAATTAAATGTAAATTAAAAACTTAATGAGATACTGTTTCACATCCAGATTGACAAAAATTTAATAATCTGACAAAACCAAATGCTGTCAAGAACAAGAAGGCTTGCACTCTTTTGATGGGAATTAAAACTGGTGAAAATGTTTTGGAAAACAAATCTGAATTTTAGAAAGAAGTTGAAGATAAACAAACCCTACTACTAGTCATTTCTCCTACTTATACACTCGAAAGATATACTGGAACATGTGATCCAAGAGAAATATACAAGAATATCTCTAGCACAATTATTTCTAATAGGAAAAAAATCTCTAAACCACACTGATATGCTCAGAGGAGAATAAACAAATTACTTACATGCATACAACGGCATGCTCTATGAAAGTATAATTGAATGAATTAGAGATTGTTGAATGAATAGGAATTAATCTGTGAAAATGTACTTCAAATGAGGAAAAGCAATCACAGAATATTTTTGTGTATATATATGGATATATAATAGAATACTATCTGTAGGATAATGAATAAAATGTCAAACTATTCATATATAATTACACATAAATTTTAAATCATTACTTAAAGTATCAAACAAAAGTTACAGTAGTGTTTTGAGAGAAAGGGTAGAGAATAAAAATTGGAGGATGAAAACTCAAGAGTCTTCAAAGTGGTCACACGTTCTCATACAATGCTGGATTTGTGGCTGCTCATTTATATTTTTTATTTTATTTATACATTATCTATGCATGATATTTTACTTTTTATTTTAAAAAATTTATTTAGAGTTTAAAATGAATGTACATCTCTGTTTAGCTTATAAAAATCTTCAGTTTTCCATTGAATTTTTCAGTAGATCCATATACACAGAGAAATACTCTGAATAAGAATGGATAAAATAATAATAAGAATCTTCTATAAGAGTTAATTTTAGAAATTCAAATAAAACATTCTTCTAAGGATTTGAACAGCTCAGAGAATACATCAATAAGATCTAGTTGTATCACATCTACATATTTTGAAAATGAATTAGATTCAGAGAAATCACATTTTAGATTATTGTTTAAGTCAACTATTTTGCTGCTGTGACTGAATGACCCAACTAGCACAACTGTAGAGGGAAAGTTTATTTGAGGGCTCAGGGTTTCAGAAGTTGTAATGGTTAATCTGAATTGTCAACTTGATTGGATTAAGAAATGCCCATGATTAAGAGACTTCTGGGTGTGTCAACAAGGGAGTGTCTAGAAATGACTGGAATGTGGGATAGTGAACTCAAGTGGAGACCGTCCCTAAGCATGGGCAGCACTGCCCAATAGGACGGTGGTTTGGATGTAATAAAAGCTGGAAGAACAAGGAAGTAGATGCAGATGCAAGCTCCACTCTTTAACAGGTTCTTGATTGCTGCTTTGATCGTATGAGTATATTGGACTCTCGCTTCATCCTTCCAAAGAAGATTCTGCCAGTAATTCTCCAGGTAGTTTCCAGAAGCCTTGGTCTCAGACTAGGGTAGCACTGTTGATCCCTCTTGTTCTGGGGCTTCCACCTCTTGGACTTTACAGCTATTGGTTCTTCCAGCTCTCTAGCCTGCAGACGGCCATGGTGGACTATCCAGCTTCTGGTCATGTAAGTCAATCTAATAAATCCCTTTTTTATAGTCATACTTCCTATTGATTCTGTTTCTCTAGAGAACTCTGACTAAAACAGAAATCTTAATCCATAGAAGGTTGGCTCCATTTCTTAGGGTTTAAGGTGAGGAAGGACATCATGGTGGAAGACTGTGACAGAGGGAAACAGCTCACATAGTAATCAGAAAGCAGAGAAAGACTCCACTCACCAGATATAGAATAAACTCTATTTAATTTTATGTTATATGAATTAAAATTGTTTTCCTGTACTCTCATGTTTGAAGGATGG
Source organism: Glaucomys volans (assembly GCA_020662805.1). NCBI lineage: Eukaryota > Metazoa > Chordata > Mammalia > Rodentia > Sciuridae > Glaucomys > Glaucomys volans. The sequence continues at coordinate 1,165,010 of JAJEJO010004229.1, forward strand.
CTGAGTTGAGTAAAGAAATCCTTGGTTCCTACTTTTTTTTTTTTCTTGCAGTACTGGGGATTGAACCCAGAGGTGCTTTAACCCACCACCTCTATCTAATTCCAAACATTCCAATCTCCCAAAATAAAACCATATACATTAAGCATTTATTCCCTACAACCTCACCTTTGAACAATTTGCTTTCTGTTTCTATGAATTCATCTATTCTGAATGTTCATACAAATGGAATAGTATGATATATGATCATTTTTATAATATATGATCTTTTGTATTTGGCTTCTTTCACTTGAATCACCCATATTTTAGTGTGAACTTCATTCCTTTTATGATTATATAATATTCCTTAAGATGAATATACCATAATTTTTTGTCCATTCATCAGTTGATGGACATTTGGTTTGCATCTACCTTTGGGCTCTTAGTAGTGCTTCTATGAGCATTTGTGTACAAGGATATGTTGGAGTACCTATTTTCAACTCTTTTGTGTACATATCTAGAATTGGAATTGCTGATTCATGAGAAATTCTATGCTTAATTTTTTGAGGAACCACCACACTGTTTTCCGTAAGAATTGAACTATTTTAAATCACCACCAGCAGGGTATGAGAATTCTGATTTCTCTTTCTACATTCTTACAACTCTTGGTATAATAGCCATTCTCAGGAGTGTGAAAAAAAAAGAGAGAATAAACTCAAAGCCAATGCCCCAATTCCCATCTCCTGGAGCCACACCCTACCCCCTCAGTTACCACTCAGTTAATTTCTATAAAAGGATTAAGTCACTGATAGGGTTAAAGCTCTTACAACCCAATCATTCCCCCTCTGAACCTTCTTGCACTATGTCACACATTAGCTACTGGGGGACACCTCACATCCAAACCATAACAATTATACACAAAGTGGAAGATTTACTGTATTAATTTATCTGAAGGCATTTGACATCAGTGATAAAATTATTTGAACAGACATATATTGACTTTGACATAGCTGACCTTTGACAAATATTAGTTTCTTTGCTATGGATGCATGCATCTTATCAGAAAGAATAGAAGCTCTTAAAGATAAGTTTTTACCTTTCCTGAAGAAGATAGAACTGCTCAGTTATGTAATTTCCTTAAACTGAAGTGATTATCATTAGAGTCTGGAATTTCCCCATATATGCCCAAAAGAAGCAGCATGGCATGTGCTTTGATATTTCCATAATAGATTTCATATAATACATAGTATCATAATGTATTTTAAATAAAATAACTTCAAATGCACACATCATACTTATTATTTTCAGGCTATATTTTAAGTACTTTAAACATACAAAATCATTTCATATGTAAAATTTTATGAGGTATGTAAAATTATTAATTTCTTTTTTCAAACTGGGAAAGTGCTTACAAAGACTTGTCATTGGTCACACAACTTATAAGAGGGAAAGAACACAGAAATATGCTTTGTTCTTACCCTCAATTGCTAAACTATCCAGCCCCAAATGCACATAGAAATCACATGGGTACCATGAGTCAAAGCTGGAGCCAAGGTGGGCAACATGAAAGATCTGACTCAGTGGAACCATTAATGTTGACTGTCATAGAGGCTTATTTATGAATGGGGAGGTAATGGTTCAGTGTAGCCACTTGTATAACAGTGAAATTCAATAGGATGGGGTTAGCATAGGAAGGAGAAGAGGTAGAAAGAAAGAGGGCTACAGGAAAAAGGCACAAATTCAAGTTGGTTGTATCTTTCAGTACCATGGAAAGTTCCTTGTGTCTGTAAAATTTGAACTCCCAGAAACTGCCAAAGGAGGTCTTTTAGTTTTACACTGGAGGCACACAAAATTAGGTTTTCTTCCTTGTGTTCTCAGTGTTATCTTTCTAGTTTGAAAAAAAAATAAAAACAATTATTTTCACAACAATCTCAAGTGAACCAGAACATTGTTAAGTATGCTAATAGACTTCCATGTCTCTAAAATATCTGAGAGTAACTATTAGATGGTGCATTATTATGACTTTTCTCCTTGCTGATAGTGTTCACTTTGATCACTTGATTAAGATGTTAGCTGCCAGGGTTCTCAGTAGCAAAGCTACTCTTTCACCCTTTAGAGTTATTGTAATTTTGTGGGGAGGTAATTTGAAATGATGTAAATACTTACAAACATTAATATGTATGCATACAAACATGTCTCCATGGTTCTTTTGAATATTTCCTTGCTTCTGGGGCAATAAGATGCTTTAGTTTGAACTTCTTCTGCACCAAATTCTTCAAAGCATCAAGGCTCTTACTATCACGTATGCCTGCGTTTTATGGATGTGTTTCTATAATTATATTCAGGTAAATATATGTATATGTACAGAGAGAAACCAATCCTCACATTAGTGAAAATTTGTCACTCTGCAGTTCTCATTATCTTTGCAGACACTTTCCTCATCCTGTTAGTTTTCTAAGCCTAACACTGGAACACAGTGTCATGCTGAAGTCCTTCTCGATCTGGGACTCCAATCCCCTATGTCTGGATGCACCAGGATGAAATTATTGCACTATATTTTTTCAAATATCTTCAAAATGTATAGTATATAGAAAAAGTACTTCTCACCTAAAGTGAATATGCAAAGTGTATTATAAAATCTCAAAGGATGCTCTAGACATATCTAGGCTTCTTTACCTTCCCAACTATTCAGGTTTTCAGATTCTGAGAAGTACCAAACTCGCAGTACAAGGATGGTCATCTTTTCACTTTTTGCAATTCTGCTCTGCAAAGCTGAGTAAACACTGTCTTCTTGTATTCTTTGCAGAGAGCTGACCTTGTAAGTCATTATTCAGGAAGGGGTTGCAAACCCAGAATTACCAGATATGAAAAAAAATTATGAACATGAATCTTCATAGTTATTTTTAATCTACAGAGGCTTCTTAATTTCTCATTCAGTAGCTTAATAGAGACTATGAAGATGTTATGTTAGGAAAGAAAATGGAAATATCAAAGTCTAAAGGCCTCATCAAGCTTTGAAGTATTTAATGTCTAAAGGTCATTTTTCTTTATGTACTTGAAGGATGGGATGTGATAATTGAAGCATCAAAGAGTGGAGGTTTGGAAATCATCTTCATATTCTAGATTCAGAATTCAAGTTTCTAGAAGTTACTGAGTTTTTAAAATAAAATTACATTTTGATTCATTACAATGTTGAGTCATCATGAGAGTCACCAGCCCATGCACAAAGAACTTAAGAGAGAAGGGAGTAGAAATCATTATCTTGGATCTAAATTAAGAAAAGCTATTTAAAAATATTTGCTATGTGGGAGATCAACCCAGGAACTGCAAGATCTTTTTAAGAGACATGATGGGGTCATTTTTTTAACTTTGTATTTCTAAGACATAGGTAGCATGACTGACACATGATAGTCATTCAATTGATTTTGATTGAACTATTGGCAACAACAGGTGTAACATCACCACTATGGATCTCTGGTATGTTGTAAATGGTTCATTAATATACCATATATACATACTCTAGCAGCACCAGATAATTAATGTTAACTATTAGATCTCTATTTTGGGCACTAATTTCAGACTGTGTGTGTGTGTGTGTGTGTGTGTGTGTGTGTGTGCTTATGTATGTGTGTGTGTGTAACATAAACAGATACCAAGCACAAATCCTTCCAGAGGAAAGACCATTAATGGCAAAGGGAATTGCAATGGACACACCTTGTATGAGTCACAATGGTGGAAGGAAGTACATCATACCATTACTGTAGCCAAAGGATCAGCTTTTACATGTATACAGCAAAGACCCTGTCCCTTAGATATATGGTGCTAGAGTATAAGATTAAATTAGTCATTTTGGCATAAAAACACTCATAGGAAAATAGCCATATTTAAAATGAGATAAAGTAAAATCACCCTTATATATGGCTTTCTCATGCCATAATTCCTAGATCTTCTAGTCCCAGTTGCTAGAGATTCCAGAATACATGTTTCAACTTCTTTCAATATGATGGAATAGGATTTTTAATGATGAGGATGTATGTGAATGTGCTAGTTTTACATTACTTCTGGTTTTTAAATAATCCTGATTATCAGAAGGTTCTGTACAAGAATGAACTATTAAAAGACCAAATTCCACTGTGTTCTATGAGTCTCATTTTAAATAATCTCAGTCTGGCATGTTATAGCTTAGTGATTACACTAGAAGTACAAACATGAACAGTGCTTCATCCTGATTTAACCTTACATTGGTAGAAGGTAAATATGTTTTCTAATTTAGCAAATAAGCAGGTAAATATAAATACAATAGCAATATAATTTGAACTTCCTTCTAATGAACTGTAAAAGAAATGTAAGGGGATGTTTAATTTTTTCATCTGAATTTAACTTAAGTAATTATATTAAGTAATCATCCTTAGCTAAGCTTTTCATTCATTCATTCAACCATTCATTCATTTATTCAAGGATAATTTATTATGCTATTCTTTGAAATTTTCCTATTTAGTTTCTTTCCAACCTCTAGTATAGACAGTTCGGAAAAAATGGGAAAAGTGAGGAAGTGATATGTGTTGGAGACCATGTTTTTTTGCTCAAACATTTCCTTATTTAAGAATGAATAGTTCTGAAAAAAGAAATAGTAGCTTTATTACAATCGATCGCCTGAGCTGTCTTGGGTCTGAGCCCATTGCTCTCCGGGGAGAGAATTTTGGCCTGTGGCTCTGCTGAGTTACCAGAAACTGTGATTATGGATGTGAGGCTGTCATTCTGTCCTAGCAGCTGGATGTAGAGCCAAGAAGATTAACTCGTGCCAGAATAAGAAATATAATCAAGAACCTTAAAGGGACTTTGCAGAGTTACCTGGGAATAAAAAAAATTAATGTCAGTAAACTTCGTTTTTAGGGTTCAGCAGATCTTCCAATTTGCCTTTTCATGGCAGCATCCCCCCTATCTGATTTATATAAAATGATTTTAAGAAATAAACCTGATAAGAACAAAAAGAGAAAACAAAATAGAAGACAAAATTCATATTCCATGAAAAATTACAAATACAAAGAAAGCTGAAAAGAGTCTAGTCAAATTTTTCACCTAAATGATGTCATCTTAAGCAATATTTCTGTGTTTCTGTGTTAAGAAGCTTTGACTGTTCTTCTGAAGAACACAGAAGATAGAATGATAATAGTTTACTCCTATTAGAATTCTGAGATCTCTTTGAAAAATTTTTGGAAATGCAAAACTTTGGGAACTACAATAGGAAAACTGCATTTCTAAAATTTTTTCAAAGAAGATTGGAGACACCATCTTTGTAAGCTGTTTTTAATTTTTATTGAACATAGTAGAAAATGGGTTTTTCTTTCTCTACCTATAATGACAAAGAGGACAAAATTGGCAAAGATGTATCACAATTATTAGACAAATCAGGAGATAAAAGCAACAGCAACAACAACAACAAAAATATTCTGAGGTCTCTAAGTCACAGGCATGAATTTTCACCGATACTAACTAATTAAGTCTGAATGTTAAAACTTTGGTTAATTCCTGTGAGTAATAAAAGTTGATGATGAAATTCTTCTGGGGATCACTTTAGGATCCGTGATCCAATGGAATGTGATGGAATCATCAAAGGCTTCCAAAGAGCAGGCTCATATACATGGCATACTGTTTTAACTTTCGGAAGATCACAATTCTTTTTAAGTTGGGAATATGAGTATGTTCCAATCATATCAGTAAATCCCCTACAGTGTTCAGAAAAAAAGAACCTTATGATGTTTTAGAGAAACTTTTCTTTTAGTTGTAAAATCCTCTTGCCAAAAAGTTTGATTTTTCTTTGAATATAAACCATGATAAGTTTCTGTTTGTATTGGTCTCTTCTTTATGATACAAAGTTTTTCACTAATTGTTCACTTTCATCTCTGTTCCCACTGTCAATTTTCAATTTATCTCTAGTTATCTTGTTTGATCTTCTAACTTATTTTTTATTCATTGTCTCTTTATTGCCCAGGTTATTTTCATTCTGGCTTAGAGATCTGGTTTTGTAATCTATAGATCATATAGTAAAAGGATCAATGTTTTATCCACTATGAAAATGGGCAAATTTATCTCACACATTGATAATGAACTCATAATGAGTGAGTCCGATATAGTTCACACTCAAATACAATGATCAAAGTTTCATTTAATTAAGTTATTATTTTTAAACCTCCTGTGTACTATATAGACTATTTCCAAATGAATGATTATTGTATCCTGTGTAGTTATAAATAAAATTAAGAAAAAAATTGTAACAAAAAATAATAGCTTTAGACTATTCAATAAGATCTTTAGGGAATTTCAAAATGGATATTAAGGACAATGACATTAAATGTTGATGTCTTTTCATGAATTAGTCATATTTATCAACAATCCCAAATAAAATATTCAGTTTTAGATGTTTGTAGCTTGTTTGGCAAAGAATTACTCACTTTTACAAATAATAAAATATATTATTGCATTAATTTTATATGTTACATAATTTAGTGTTGAAATGTCTTAATTATCTGATAATGTGAACAAGAATACTTTAAAAAATATTCTAAAGCTATCTGTTTTATCTCTGCAGGAACATTTGATATTTTTCAGGTAATCTAAAGGACACACACTTTTCTGGATTTCCTCCAAAGCAGTATATTAAGTGACCTTGATTGTGCATAGAATTTCAATTTAAAACCCCTAAGCTTGAATGTGAATTCTTACTTGAGATTTTTTGTGGAATTTCTATTAAGGCAAGATCCATGGTAACAGAGAATAAAGAGTGGAAAACAAATATCTAAAATTACATTTATGATGATAACTGAAACATAAAACTAAAAAAATGGTCATAATCACTAAAGGAGGGACATATAACTAATATTACCTATATAATTATATATAATTATCTTAAGATTCCTTCTAACTGTAACATTCAACAATAATTTCCATTAATATTTAATAGCATAAATGTGTAATGAGATTTTGAATTGACATTTTTCACCTTTGTGCTAGTAAAACTATTGTGATATGGAAAATTATCTCAATTGATAAGAAGAGGTTATCATAAAATTCTTTTTCTTATTTCAGTTTTCTTACTTGGTATATGTACTAAAATACTACCCCTCACAGAGCACTTACCTTTCCCACACTGATTTCTTGTACTTTTCTGATAATCAGAATCAAGTTTTAAAAATATATTTTACTGGAACCTCTCCATGATTATTGGCCAAAAAAAAAAAAAAAAATCAAGAGAAATGAGCCTTGGTTTGGGCTACATTAGAATACTTCTGCCTCTTTAAATTGCAGTGATAAATACAATTAGAATGTAAACAATGGGAAGAAAGTAACCTGGCCTTACCAGTGATGCAACCAACAGTCTCAGAAAAGTATTCAGTTCAACAGCTCAGAAGAGAGCATCTGGTTAAGGGTCTGCTTTTGGTAAATGAATGGGGAAAGAATATGTGACTTTGTAAAAGATTTTCATTGTAATAAAAGGATTATGCAATTACCTTATGAAAGGTTGAAACTTGCCAAAAGAAAAAAAGTGCTAAGCAATGAGCCTTTTTTAATAGTGTGAGGTTTAAAAAGGAAGTACAAGTTCTTACCCTTGAAATGCTCATAATCTTTCTAAAACAAATATAAATTTAATTAGAATGAAAAAAATATTCTATTATTGTACTAAATTCTATTATTGAACTAAAGTTCATCTTTACTTATGATAGCCCTAAGGTGTTGCATCTTCTCATCCCTGATTACATATCTTGAACTGCATCATACATGCAGAAGCTCACACTGATCATAGAGGTTTGAGCTTCAGTATAGCATCTAAGATGTCATGTACGCGTGCTACATTGCTTTAATGTTTTCAAAAGAGACATCAGTACGTGGTAAAAGGGCAAGAAAAGTTTCATGTGATTCATGAAACTTGATTTAGGTCTTATAAAAAAGTTTCAGTTTGGAGAGTATTTACAAGTCTGGAAAAATTGTTGCAAAATCCATAATTGCCAAAGGTCATAGAAAAATTGTGAGCAGAAAGAAGTAGGATAAATTGTGTTAAAAAGTTGTTGATTTACAAGGCAATGACACATTATAAGTTTTATACTCTAAGAGATAGGAAGACATCAACAATTTGAGAGATTTATGTAAATGACTTGTAAACATTTATTAATAAGTCCTGCACTCAACATTTAGAATGAATTAAAGCAATACAGCCTGTACAGAAACAATAAAGAGGAGGTACAGCAAGTCTTTCAGAAGAGGAACACATAAGTTTTGCCTGGAAGGATACTGTTGTGGAAAAATTTATCTGATAGTAAGGTATAGAATAAATCAAATAGGAGAAGAACCTAATGTTCAGTAGAAAAGATAAGAGAGATTATAGTAAAAGAAATCATATGTGGTAGAGGAATATTCAGATGCCAACTTATTTATAGCACAATGCACTTTTGGTCCTGTAACATTACCACCTCAGGAAATATAATTTTAGATTAATATTATACTTATGTCTGATGACTTTGTGGTAATTAATTTATTTATGCTACCCATGATGATCATAAGTCCAGAGTTACGATGTTACACATTCTGTTCCATGAAGTTGAAGTACCACTAAATCATAAATCCTATAAACTTTTCACAGATTCACAGTGTAAATATCTCCATAAAGTTCATGACTTTGATGATCAGCACTGATTAAAAAACCCTCAGAAACTTCTACTGAATTAAGAGTAGGACAAGAGCATCATCATATAGAAGAATCTATCAAGAACTTTATCAGAATAAGATGTTTCCTTAGCTTTATAGATACTGGTAAATATTGGATCATATTTACAAATGGCTTTATTTTTCTATGTATTGTAGTCTGTTGGTATTGTCTACGTAAACCAGTGTCTTTTATGGCTCTAATAATAATAATAGAATAATGCCTGTCAAGTTTCAAGTAAGTTTAGAATCAGAACAAAGATAAATAGCCACAATTTGCTTAGAAAATAGCATATTGGCATTAATTGTCACTTCTTATGAACTGTCAATTTTTTAAAGCTATATTACAAATGAATAATTGTTAATAAGTGTCTGAGCTAGGATTAAAAGTTTGGTAGGATTACAAAGTAGTGTAAATTATCTACTATGTATAATTACTCTGGGGTACACATTATTTTTGACTCACATAACTATTTTTATTTTGATACTTGACTGCTCTCACACCTCAAATAAATATTTTCATATTTGCAAAACTGAGAAATGTAGAGAGTAAAAACATACAAAGATTGCCAAAGTGATTGAATCTCAAGCAACTCAAGTTCCTTAGATCCCTTTGTGGCCCCATTGAAATGTAAATTTTAAATTATAAATTAGCTCAAAGTAAAAAGATGACCATCTTCCCTCATTTCCAATCCAGCTTAGAACATAGAATGCCACTCAGGATTCTCAGTCTCACTTTTCTTTTGCCTGAACTGTAATACTGGTTTTTTTTTTTTCCTTCTTGAAATCACAGGAGGAAAGAAGGTAGAAGGAGACTCTATGTTATGATGTTATGTCATCATTTGTCCTAGATCTTCAATCAGCTGTAATCAAGAATGAGTTCATTATTTCTTCTGATTATTTACTCTCTTTTTTGATGTTCTTTTAAGAGTCATTCCAAGCCAGGCAGAAGGTCCCTAGAAAATATAATATTTTCCTTTTGGTTAAACTGTGTAGACTAAAACCTCCAATTTATTTCTAAAATGTCTACAATGTTAAGAATGTTAATTAAGATGACCCTATACTTGATGGTCAGGGAATTCATAGAATCCAGAATTTCTGGAATTTCTCTTCTCCTAGCTTCTTTCCAAAATTTATGTTGTTGACTAAAATTTTGTCAATGATTTCTAATATTTAGTATTCATTCACTTAAACAAGTAATATGCACATATATAGATATACATACATATATATCTATATATATGTGTGTGTATTGTGTGTATATATATCTATATATATGTGTGTGTGTGCTGTGTGTGTGTATATATTTATGTATTTATACATATATACGCATATATGTATAAATACATATATATATATATCTCAGGTCTGGCATTAGGTACTGGAGATGAAACAATGAAAACAAAAACAAAACAAAACAGAAAACTTCCTAAAACCAAAATCAGGAGCATTCCCTGACTCAGGAGCCCAGGAGATATTTACTTTGTGGTTGAACAGCCTAGTTAGGAGTGGGGAAATTAAATTGAAATTATATGACACATTCTCATCATTGTTTCTCCCTTTTTCTGCTAATGGGAAAGATTCCCAAGGGCATAGTGTAGCATTGGAGTGGGGATGGTAGACGACTGGTGACCAAAGCCTGCATTGTCATCATAAAATTAAACTTCTCTGCTATGTGTAGTGTCACTTTCCCAGCAGATGTGATTTGATCCATACTTATCTAAATATAAGTAATAACCCATCAAGGAAGTCTCTTGTCTATAGTCCCTGATGAAGGGAGTCCTTTGATTTAGTTTTTTGGGCAGAGCTTTTAAGAGACCACAATTATCCTGAATTTTCTAGCAGTGCTCAGAGAAATGAAGCTACTTTTTAACTTTGTTCTAAAGGTATTGCTTTAAATAGGCTTTTGGCCAGCTACCAAAAGAATAATGTTCATTGATTCTGTTTCCTGACTCATAACAAAGAGATTCTAGTATCCTCTGTCTGATTAGAATATTTATTTGTACTGGCATACCTAGTAGACATTTTCTACAGCCTGAAACAAACTCTGGACCTAGTGAATATTTAATGTTTTTTCTTCTCATATTTTTTGAGTAAAATCTGGCTGTCATAAAGAAAAATAGCAATGTTAGCTTGAGAAGAAGAGAAATTAAGTTGTAGAATGGCTAATCGGTGAGTTAAGTGCAGGATGATGTATGATTGGCTTCTTATAGCTTGGACGATCTGAGGGTGGACACCATGGAGGGGTGTAAAAGATCCCACACAGGGTATTAATTCTTGACAGGAGTACTAGTGTTAGTTACCAGCCCATGATTCCTTAGCTCTGCTGTGGAGGTCACTCTCAAAGTCAGCAGATAGGGTATTTCTGAGTAGGAGATTTCATAGAAAAATTGTTGTGGTTCAGAGAGAAAATATGTTGAGAGATGTTAAAAGCAATCCCTGGATGTTATACCAATGGTGGAGGCAGCAGCCACAATGAATCATATTTCCCCCCTGGTCCTGATATGATGCTTCTCCTTCTAGTAGCAAAAATGTGCATTTATTAATCACCTGCCATGTTCTAGACATTGTAAAGTTTCCTGAATTATACATTACTTCATTAAATCTTCCCTACAAGTACTTCAGGTAAATGTTAAAAATTGCTTTTTTTATCAGGTGTGGAAAAAAGCCTTAGGTAAAGTAACTAGCTACATTCAACCAGCTAGAAAGTGAAGCAAGTAGGATTCTAACTCAGGTATATCTGCATCCAAAGTTCATTTTTTTTTTCTTTTTCCATTCTTTACACTGCTTCAAATTTGCACAGGAGAATATCAACTCTTAATGTTATTTGTTTCAATTTTAATTGAGATACTAGAAGTACAAATATCTAGTTTTTTTTTCTTTTCTATAAAGAAAATGAACAGATGGATTTTTATAATTATGTCTAAAAGTTAACAGGGTTCATGAAACTGCTGTGGGGTGCAACTTAAGAAGAGAACCATCACGACTGAGAAGTCCAAATTTGAGAGTCTTTATTAGCTGGTCTGCTGACTGCCTCACACGATGCCCCAAAATGGCTATTGGGAGAACAGCCCTGACCATAGGGTTACAGGGGTTTTTAATACCATAAGCCAGTACATCAATCATAAGTGTCTGTTGCTATGATTCAAAACTACAAACTAACATCACGAGAGCTAAAATCATAAGCAGAAGGGGAAGTGGGTCAAAATGACCTTACTTAGGTACAAATTAAAGAATGGTTACTAACATCTAGACATTCACTGTTGACATGGTACTGTTTAGGAAAAATAGAAATCAAAAAGAGAACAAGTTTTCTTTATACAAGAATAGCCATTTTGTGTTGCCAAACGTGTCATGCTAAGCCACTATGATGGGTACAGAGGTGGGGTATTCCCATGGGAGAAGCATTTCCTACATAACATGGAGTCTCAGGGTAAAATGGGGTGTGTTTAGTCATTGCCCATAACATTTCCAGGGAGTCAAATATGTCAAACCATCACAAAACAAAACTGGAGCACAAAACACATTGTTTGACAAATTTGAATGGTAAAAGAAAAGCTTTCCTAAACACATACTGGTATCTTTTCATTGTCTTTTAAGAATGAAAGAGGTGGAGGAAGGAACTTGCTTCTCTCTGGAGGGAAGTCTGAACCCAGGAGTTACTGAATTTTTTAGATGACTAAAAATTAAATCTTTGCCATCAAGAAAGCACTATGTCATAGCATCCATATTTTTTTTTAATTTTATTTTTACAGACTTCATTGTGATTCATTGTACACATATGTGGTACAAATTTTCATTTCTATGGTTGCGCATGATGTATGTTCATACCATTCTTATTAATCATACACGTACATAGGGTAATGATGTTCTGTCTCGTTCCACCATTTTTCATACCCCTGCCCCTCCTGCTCTCATTTGCCTTTACGTAATCTAAAGTTCTTCCATTCTTTTCTCATCCTCCACCCCCCCAACCAGATTTTATATCATCATCTGCTTATCAGGGAAAACATTCAGCCTTTGTCTCTTGGGGATTGGCTTATTTCACTTAGCATGATAATCTCCAATTCCATCCATTTGTCTGCAAATGCCATAATATTATTGTTCTTTATGGCTGAGTAGTATTCATATATATATGAATGGGGAAGTGGGTCAAAATGACCTTACTTAGGTACAAATTATATATATATATATATATATATACATATATATATATCACAGCTTCTTTATCTATTCTTTTGTTGAAGGGCATCTAGATTGGTTCCACAGTCTAGCTATTGTGAATTGAGCTGCTCTAAACATTGATGTGGCTGTGTTACTGTAGTATGCTAATTTTAAGTCCTTTGGTATAAACCAAGGAGTAAGATAACTGGGTCAAAAGGTGGGTCCATTCCAAGTTTTCTGAGGAATCTGGACAGACACTTTACAGAAGAGGATGAACAGGCAATCAATAAATTTATGAAAGAGTGTTCAACATCTCTAGTAATCAGAGAAATGCAAATTAAAACAACTCTAAGATTTAATCTTACTCCGATTAGAATGGTTATTATCAAGAATGCAAACAATAATAAGAGTTGGCGTGGATGTGAGGAAAAAGGTGCACTTTTACATTGCTGGTGGAGTTGCAATTTGGTTCAGCCACATGTGGTTTTAAAATAACCTACAGCCCCAAGCAGAGAACATCTTGCTAAAACTGCTACATCTGTGATAGTGATTGATTAAACATCTTTAGATGATGACCTGAAAAAATGCCCTCTACAGTTACTCAGCAGTTTAATTTTTGTTTGATTTTAACAATTCCCTGAACTGGATCCCAGTAGTCCTAGAATGTCTGGGGCATTTGGACAGAAGAGCAGCATCCAGAGCACCACTTCCAGCCTGATCTCTTTCTGGTAGACGTTGGTCAGGCACATCTGTCTGAAGTTCATGTTCCTCAGTTGTCAAAGCACCCCTGCAGGGTGGGTATGGGAATTAAATAAATCAATGCAAAAAGTATTAGACATACTAGCTCTCACATAAAGGCTCTTTAAATGCCTACATCTCAACATAAGTTATAAGAACTTAGTTAATGGCATCTACTGGACTTCAATGGTCTTTTTCAACTTTTTTTTTTTTTTTTTTTGCTTGAAGGAGAGTTAAATGCTTTCCACTAAGATGAAAAATAAGGTTATAAATATGAAACATGGCACATTGATGCTATATTATGATTTATTCTCTGGAAATTGATGAGTTAAGTGTTTTAGCTAGTTCTATTTTCTTCTTTCCTGTGGTTCTTTTTCAATCTGATTTTGCCTGAATAACCACAAGAAGCCCCATGCTAAGCAATGACTCAGATGCACTTTGCAATTAATAGCTATATTAACTGACTTTTAATGCTATTTTACTTCCCAGTTCCTCTCCACATGTCCCTGAAGTTTAATAAAGCTGAAAACATTTTATTTTATTGTCTCAAACTATTGATTATCTGTTTAATGCAATGTTGAGAACTCTGTGATATATTGCTTTTGCCACACTGATTAAATGAATTATCTTAAAGAAATGAGAGTTCTGCTTTAAAATAAAGAACCCTAATGCAGAATGAAATCTTTTATTTCCAACCTTATTTTTGGCTCTATTAGAAACATACAAACTTGTTTTCAAAGTTGCAAGGAAAATAAATTTGATTGTTTCACAACTGATTTAGATATTCCTGCAGGCATGACATGACAATTTAGATTTCTACTTTCTTCTTTTATTGCCAATATGAGCTTATTTAAAGAAATAAATAACAGATTCATTGACTTCAGAGGAAAAATAACACAAGAAAAGACAACATCTTTTGAATTTTGTAACTTATTAAAAAAAAACTGTCAAAGACAAAATGGAAGTACTGAATAAGAGTAAGACAAAGGTATGGTACTATTTAAACCAATTCTAAGAGCTGTCTAATGATACCAGAGACCAGTAAGTGAACAGATAAGGTTAAAGTACTTAATATAAAGATGATATATATGAGTCTATTCATCTTCAGTATCTGGTGTTTAGACATGGAATTTGCTAATGGACTTGATATGCATGCAAGGAGGTGCTAATACTACAAAAACACACATCACCTTTTCCTTCCACCACTAAGTGAATAGTCTCTACCATGGTCATTATTTCTCTTGTCAATACCTTCTCCTTCTCATAGGAACAGTACTCACCTTCTGCAGATAAGTGTTCATTCTTTTCTTTAGGATCTATATATGTCATACAAATGGGATGGTCCTATTTTTAAATATACTCATATGAATGAATACACTCATTGTTAAGGAAAAGAGCATTTGAACCAAGCTCTTTCATTAAACTTTCAGCTCCAGAGCTGGGGGAGGAACTTGCTTCTCTCTAGAGGGAAATCTGAACCCAAGTTTTTCAAGGTTGCTTGTTCTAGCCTTCCTGGGAAAGCCAGTCTATAGTTGGAGACTACAAGAACAAAATGCAAAAATTACAGATACAATGAGTAGAGCAAAAGTCTGGAAAATTTTCAATTCTTGATCATCTACCCAGTCAATAAGTTTGGAGGTTGTATAAATCAAACAATTCTTTTTTGTGCATAAGCCAGTTCAAATAAAGATTTTATAACTTGCAGCAAAATATTATGTATTTTTTTTCCAAATGGACAAAGTTAGACTGAGTAGTATAGTGCAGAAAACTGTTCTCCCATGACTTCATTTAAAGGCGATTTTTATAAATATTGTAATCTGTATTTATATTGTGAATTTTACTAAAGGAAAATATTTCTGCTGAATTTTTTTCAAAAAAGGCTTCAGAGTATTTTAGTTACTTATCTTTTCTATTATGGACATTGAACAGAACCAGCCTCATCATAAAAATATGAATTGGAAGAAAAAACAACAACATAGGCTCAGTGTGTGGTTTCCATCAGACCTCCTGATGATGACACAACCATTTACATGATTTAATTTAAAGTTATATACCCAAGAGCTATGTTAGTTAAAAAAAAGTGAGAGTTGCTAAATATGTCTACAAAATACTGCACAGACTCTTTTAATTATGCAAGTAGAATTGCAAGTTCTTTCTTTCACATTCTCAGTGAAAGCATCATCTGAATTGGTGGTCTTATAAATAGATGCATGGTCATATCCTTTAGGATGAGCAATATATTTATGGTTATATTTTATTCAATTAAGTGAAATGGAAGTTAAGATTTCCAATTTAAAATAAATGGGTAGACATCGGCTTCTTCAGGTAGTCTGTGGGACACACCCTGGGTCTCCTATGCAGAAAATTCACTAGAGAGAGTAGAGTTCTGGAAGTAGAACTGATGATAGTGGTGTCCTGATTTATTAATTTATTTTGGAAAAAATGCAATATGCTCCTTTTATCTTGTGATGATTCCACTCTGCTTATAACTTTTGTTACCTAGTATTAAATAACTTAAAATAAAGAGTAAATGTTTAGCCTTAAAAAACAATCCCTGCATAGGAAACCCAGGTTAATTTCAACAACAAGAACACAAGCAAGCAACAATGGCACAGTTGGCGCTTTTACTACTTCTTAGGACCAGTTTTCAGTCACACTACAAAGGTAAACAAAACATTGACAAATGATCAAATACATCAGCAAAGAATTTAATAGTGGGAATGTTTGGAAAAAAATTTCCAAAACAAAAAGCTACACAACTTATAGCAAAAGATGATTTCCCTCTTACAATAATACTAATTCTCATATCTAATATGAGTATATAACCATAATGACTAGGAAGATACTTTGAAAATATTTCTTATAAGACTTTAATCTCTTCTTTTCAAAAATTTGTATGTTTTATAACATATCGGTATAATAGTACATATCTATTATTTGCAAATACATACATATAGATGCCTATTCACTAATTTTTTATTAATGTTTTATGCAATTGGAAAGGGGTAACTTCCAGAGATTCACATAATTCAACTATGACACTCATGACACTCATATAATTTGCTAATTAATTCATCTTCATTTAAAAATTATATGTTAATTTGTTATATTTTTACTTGTTTATATTTAATTTGTATATGTTTAAGTATGTTTCCTTCTTATAAATTAAAGATGAGTAATAAATGAAGTTGCATATGGTAAGGGCAAAATTCAAGAGCAGCTTTCTATATTAGTAGCTCTCATGTAGGTGCTTACAATAGTCCAACCCAAGGAACCCATTTAAATGTGCAAATGCCAGAGATTTACTCTCAGGATAGGCACCAAAGACGTGGTTTCAAAAAATTTCCCTGTTGTTTCAGATTAATAGCTTTTATTTATAATGTCAAAACATTCATTAAAATATTTTGTCTTGGTATATTCTCTCTCTCTCTCTCTCTCACCTCTTTATTCTCCCTTTTTTCTCTATTTCTGGAAATATACCAGAGACAGAACTGGTATATCTTTGTAATACTTAAACTGTAATGAGTTCTATGATGCATGTAGTATTGCATATATTATTTTTCACTCTGTGACTTGTTATATTATCTTAACAGTATTTTGTGTGT
This sequence comes from Glaucomys volans, assembly GCA_020662805.1. NCBI lineage: Eukaryota > Metazoa > Chordata > Mammalia > Rodentia > Sciuridae > Glaucomys > Glaucomys volans. The sequence continues at coordinate 1,182,190 of JAJEJO010004229.1, forward strand.
GTGTGTTTTTTATATTTTTTATCTAGAATTTCAAATCACTGGAAATTATTGTGTACAATACATCATTCTAGGCTTCTGATATATTTTATCATTTCCCTTAATTTTAGAAACCAATAAGTATATGTATATTTGTATCTATGAACCAAATGCTTGTTTCCCCCCAGTTTCATTTGTTGAAGTTCTAACAGCTAATGTGATGGTTTTTAGACATGGTACCTTTGGGAGGTAATTATGTTTGAGTAAAATGTTGAGCAAGGAGCTTTCATGATGGGATCAGTGTCCTAATAAGAAGAGGAAGAGACCAGTGTCCTTTCTCCACCACGTGAGAACACAAAAAAGGTAATTTTGTTATAGAAGCCCAAACTGATCAAATAAAAGGTTATTACTGGGAGTAGGAAAGGAGTTTTAGTGGTTTTATCCCTTTGTACCTTTGACTTCTCATCTTTGCTCGATTTTGTAAAAGAAATTGTATACATTATTTTTACAAAAAAAGTTAATAGTGAATAAATGGGTATACCCAATCAATGAAGTTTATGCCCTATACTATCTAAGTTATACTATCTAAGTTACTTGGAAGTTTAAAAGGGATGAATTTAATTTTACTGTAATTCAACAAAAAATTTCTTTATCTATTTTTATTTTGATAATAAAAAAGTATAATTCAAAATCTAGAACAAAATTTATAAAACATGTTATAGTTTCTTATTTCCATGGAAAATTTTTCTTATGATTATTGATGTGTCTCATTAGGATTATTCTTTCATTATTTATAAACTTAGTTTTCAAATTTCAAATAGTTCCTTTACTAATTATATGCTTATACCATGAATTATCAGGCAGAAACTAGTTTTTATGATATTAATAAGAAAGTGAACATAACTATACGTCTAACTTCTGTTGTTTAAATGAATCTTTCCTATGGAATTTACATTCTTTTTGAATATTCTTTCTGGAGTTAATTCTAATAACTATCTTTGTGTTTTTTACTTGTTTCAGTTGGTTTTCAAACTTTAAAATGATTTTTTACTTTTATATTAAATTTAGTTTTCAAATAAGTTTCAAAACATATGAGACACAAAAACCAAGATACAATCAGGGAGGGCTTTTGCAGTGTGGACCATAAAATCATGAAGCATAGAAAATGCTGATAGCATTAATAATATTATTTATAGATTAAATCAACATAATCATATCTTGTCAGATATGTTAAAGGCAGTTTTATTTAGTGAAACAATACATATGTACTACAACAAGATACCAATAAATGATTTATTATGTATATTTGCATACATGTCTAGACTTTAGTTAGGCCAGAAATTTTGTAATTATCTAGGAAGTTCATATTTTATGACTTTTCCACTTTTTCTCTATTTCAGTTCCTCCTAATCCTCTTCCTCCTCATACCTGATATCACTTTACTTTGCAAAACTCTCCAATTGCACCTCATCTCTCATAGTTTAAATTAAAATCTTTCCCATGCTCTGTTAGTTCCTATGTTGATAGTCTTTCCCTAGTCCTCTCATAGAATTTGCTTCTGATTACTCTCTCCCTACCTCAGTCTCTGTCTATGTTAGTCTCAAATTTGACTGTTAAAAGTACATACCAGTCTCGGTGGGCAGAACCAGGTCTTGCAATGGGGGAGTTGTCCTTTATCACCTATTGTTATTGCAGATACTATCAATGATTTGATTAGTTTATTATTTTCTCTAGTTATCCTATTTGCTCTGCTCTACTCTTGGAAGAACCAGGGAGATTTAATATTTACTAGAATTATATTTCCCAAAAACAATTTGTTCATTTGATTTTTTTGAGTAGGGATTCAACAACTATTAACTAAATGGTAACAGGTGAATTTATAAAATTTTCAAAAACATCAAATAATGCTATAGAAGAGTGAAACCTCATAGGCTAACACACTTGTTGGAGCATTGTTCAGGGTTTTAGGTAAGACCTTCCCTACAGGAAACAGAGATCCCAGGAAACAACCACAGGGGAGATTTCAGAGAGACAATGAAGGGCTATGTTGATGTGGTTTAAATATTTCTGAAAATGAAAGAGAAAATGCCTTTCTGCAAAGGAGATCAGTAGTATTACATCTCAGGAGGTTGAGGCTGAGAAAAGTGGTTGATTTTGGAGTAATCATTTTAATAGTATAGCGAGTGGAGTTAGAAGGCAGTGTGTTGTTTTTGAGTATATTATTGAATAACATCGAACAGTAACATGCAGTGCATGTCTGTTTTACAAATTTGTGTACACTGCATTCATTATTTATCGTGCAAAGAAGAGTCATAAGATGAAAATATAGACTGCCTTATACAAATGGCATTTTCATTGAAGTTTTATTCTGAGGTTGAATTGAATTGTAAACCATGTCTGAACACATTAAGTTCAAACCTTAACTAGGCGTGACTTGAATAAACTGAGAAAATTCAGAAATCATATTTAAGCATAACTCATAGCATTAATTCAGACAAGTGGGTCATGATTGCAGGATTAAGTTCAGTTCTGTTGTTGGTCCAGGTGTACTTCACCTGTAACTTAATTCTTCCTGGGCCAGATATTACCTGGGAATGTTTTTCTTATGGTGACATATAGCTTATACATGGACAAATTGAAAAACTTGATGCCTTTTGAGGTCAATGTTCTGAATGAATACTATTATCTCTGCTAATATCCTATTGGGCATTAAAAATCTTGGGTCAAAGCTTAATATCAACAGGAAAGGAAAGCAGCCTGCTCAAGGAGGAGCAGTATCATCTGATGAATAATTTCAACTCTTAACGATCCAATATTGGTACATTTGTATTTTGTTTTTGTTTTTGTTTTTGATATAGGGAAATTGAACTTAGGGGCACTCTACCTCTGAATCACATCTTTAGCCCCCCCTTTTTTAAATTTTGAGACAGGATCTCACTAAGTTGCTTAGGGTCTCACTTAGGCTGAGGTTGACTTTGAACTTGTGAGCCTCCTGACTTTGCCTCCCAAGCAGCTGGGATTATAGGCCTGAACCACCTTGTCCAGCACAATTTGTATGTTTTTAATCATTAAGGGTAAAAGATAATTTTTAAATAGTCATCCATGGACCCTATTAACAAGTATGTGTGTTCAAGTCTATACAATATTCTTTAGGATTTTTGCATCTGCTATAATGTTTATTAGATACTTCCTCATCAATGTGCTATGTAAGTGTTCAATTGTATTTTTTTCTGGTTTTATAATCATATATTTTTATTGCTGTATTTTGTATGCTGAAGTATTTAATTAACCTAAATATTTTTGGTGTATGATATGAAGTAGAAGTCTACTACAAATTTTTTAAATTTACATTTTATTTATTTGTATTGGTTCTTTTTGGTTATATGTGAGAGTAGAATTCATTTTGATATACAAGCATGGAATATATCTTATTCAAATTAGGACCCCATTCTTATGGATAAACACAATGGTGGGATTGAGTATGGTGTATTCATATATGTACCTAGGAAAATTTTTTTGGATTCATTCCACTGTCATTCTTTTTCTGTTTCCCCTTCCTTTCCCTTTGTCTGATCTACTGAATATCCATTCTTCCCCTCTTCCCACTTATTATGGGTTAGCTTCCACATATCAGAGAAAATATTTGACCTTTGACTTTTGTGGACTGACATATTTCAGTTAGCATAATAGTCTCCAGGTGTATGCATTTACTTGCAAATGTCATACTCATTCTTCTTTATGGTTGAGTAATACTTTGTTGTGTAAAAATACCACATTTCCTTTATCCATTCATCTCTTGAAGGGCATCTAGGTTGGTTCCATGGCTTAGCTATTGTGAATTGAGCTGCTATAAACATTGATGTGTCTGTATCACTGTAGTATGCTAATTTTAAGTCCATTGGGTATATACTGAAAAGTGAGATAATTGGGTAAAATGGTGGTTCCATTCCTAGTGTTTTGAGGAATCTCCACACTGCTTTCCAGAGAGGTTGCACCAATTTTTAGTCCTAATATTGTCAATATTCTACCTGTTGTCATCAATGTATAAACTTTAATGTATAATTTGATTTCTGTTTTAATTCAGAAATTATTTAGATTGTAGCTACAATCCATGTATATACTTAATTTTATAATTTATACATTCATTGTCTAGAATTATATTTATATTTATTGAGCTTCCTTAACAGAGATATTATGAAATCTTTGCCAGTTAATATATGTCTATTTTCTTTAAGATCAGTCAGGGGCATTTTATTTTTCTTCCTGTGAATGTCGTCTTTTCCTGATTGTTCTTGTTCTTTCGAGCTATCTTAGTGTTTGTGCATTTGGAGAAGTAGGTATTATTCCAATCTTTGCATTTGGATTTGTCTGGGAAAAGTGTTTGACAATCAAATCTAAAGTTAAAAAATAAAAAGCAGAAAAATAATGTAAACAGCTATAGCAACTATAGTTCTGGGACAAATGTGACCCATATTTTACTAATTAAAATCTCTGAATAGTATTTTCCACTGTGACTAAGGTTTTTCCCGTTTCTCTTTGACTTTTTTGTTTGAGATAGCTGTTGAAATATACCAATTCTTTGGCCAAGCATTTTACAAAACATAAAACATTTAGATTTTTAAAAAGACACCCACAATCTATATAATTGGGCACATACATGTATGTATATATGATATGAATATATGTATATATTACTGTTCATTGTGTGTATATATACATATGCTGTACCTACGATTAGACATAACATATAAAAACTGCATGTAGTATCTTAACGGCTAGTCAATTCTCAAATGCCCAGTTTGTGTGTGTGTGTGTGTGTACGTGTGTGTGTGTCCGTGTATGAAACAGTTTTCTACTAATTAATAACTTTAAGAAATAAAATGCATTAAACCAGATAATAATAAATTTTGTTTATTAGATGCCTATATACATATATTAGTCCTCTTCTTAAGTATTATACATGAGGAAGTCAATGTGACTCTTGAAATTCCTATGAAGGATGAAGTACTAAAACTGGAGTTTGAGATAAGATTAGATTCTCCACTTCTGCTGGCAGGTGGGGTCTGTGTAAGTTGCAGGCCATTGCAGGCCTCTGCAGCTGAGAAAGCTTGCTTCAGTGTTAGCAGCTAATCACATCAGGGAGGCCTGCTGGGGTCAGCTTTGAGGGTCACAGCTGGCAAAGCCAGATTCTTCTCCATTACCATCAAGTGGCACGTTTCAGCTCTTAATGGAGGACAGTAGCATCTCATACCACATTTCTTTTTGAGTTCTTGACTCACAAATTTGAATAATAAAATTCATGGACAATAATGGAAGGTAAGAATATCAGAGAAAACTCCTGTAGGCTAAGAGGGGACATGACAGCAGGTCACCACCTAAATGTACTAGTTTCAGAGCTTATGGAATTTCAGCGTAGGGACATTGATCAAAATTCATGAGAACAGGTATTGGAAAAGTACTAAGGTTATTGGTCAAAATCTATGTTATACACTTACCAGAAAAAGACCAAGTCTATAGGCTCAGCCTGTGACCTTCTAATTGGCTGCTCCCTTTTCGTCCTTGAATTTGAATTTTCCTGTCACTTCCATTTAGGTCTGCCCCCACCTCAATCTTCCTGCCATTCTGGGACAAAGTCTTGATTGAAATGCTTGAAATTTTTCTAGAAGTTCAATTCATAGAGTAGTCTTTACATTTAAAAAACAAAAACTTAAGTCAGAACCCATTAATGATCCTGTCTTATTCTCTATTATTATTCCCATTTAAAAAATGAAAATTAAAATGAACTAAAGACCAGAAGATATAAAGAGGCATTCAAGATGGATGGGGGAAGAGGTGTATGAAAAAGTATGTCTCAATTAGAAGCCTGTACTTTCTAATTATCTCCTTGATTCCAGCACACACACACACACACACACACACACACACACACAAACTGGGCATTTGAGAATTGACTAGCCATAAAGCTACTATTTCACCAAATCTTGAAGATTAAGAAGATGGCTGAGATCCACACTGAGATCACAGTCAGTATGGATGAGTGTAAGAGGAAGACTTCTTTCAGGGCACATGCAGTTCACTTATTGCTTTATGTTCCATTGAAGTCATGAGGAAGAGATAAATCTGAGCAGGTAAGGACATGGGCCCCTGGGTAACTTCAGCAGAGCACAAACAGCAGCTGCAGATCTTTGCTGTAAAATTTACAAAAGGGTTACTTTTAAAATCAGGACCTACATGACCTTGAGTCCACAGCATCTCCAAAAAGGAAAAATGCCTGATTAATATTTTGATTGGACTAAAGGCTGCATGGATGCCTTGTGGACACTGAGTGCATTATCCAGGATTGGGCTAGGGGCTGACTTCCTTAACCCTACAGATCCATATAAACCCCTAGACAGCAGCTATCAGGGGCATCCCTCTCCTGGGACCCCTCCTTCTTTGGGAGATATGCTTTCTTCTCTAATAAATCCTGTTACTTTGATCTCACTCTTGTGTCCCTGGATTTTATTCTTCAAATTCATGAGACAAAGAACCCACTTGACATCCATGCTCCAGATTTCTCCATTCTTTTTCACTTTTCCAGCTCATTTCTCTTCTCTGCTCTTTTATTTTTATACTTGTCATCAAGTGTTGATTTACCATTTGTAGCCATTTATTTGGTTTTGTTTTATCCAGGAGAAGCACATAAAGGTTATTCACATCATTTTTCTAGATCAGTGTTGAAAGCTCCGAACTCAAAATTTAGGAGCAAACTTTCTATAATAATGTTCAATTTTTGAGAAAATGAATATTTATAATACAGAAATCATAAATAACTTTTTAAAAAATTTATTTATTTTGATTCATTTTCCACAAATGGGGTACATCTATTGTTTCTCTGGTTGTACATGAAGTAGAGTCACACCATTTGTGTAATCATACATGTACATAGGGTAATGATGTTTGTCTCATTCTGTTATTATTCTTACCCCCCACCCCGATCCCACCCCTCTTTTTTCCCTATGCAATCCATCCTTCCTCCATTCTTGCCTCCCTCCCACCCCACATTACGTATCATCATCCACTTATCAGAGAGATCATTCGGCCTTTGGTTTTGGGGATTGGCTAATCTCACTTAGCATGACATTCTCCAACTTCACATAATTTTCTTATACTAGACAAAGGCACCAAAAACATACAATGGAGAAAAGAGAGCCTCTTCAACAAATGGTGCTGGGAAAACTGGAAATCCATATGCAGCAAAATGAAAGTAAACTCCTATCTCTCATCCTGCACAAAACTTGTACCACCATGCCCAGCTATAGTCTCTTCTCAGTCAGCATTGCAGCCACATAGTAACTATAGATTATGTGAGAAATTGTGATACAAACTTTCAAGCAATATTAATACCAGTATTAGAGGATTGTCTCAAAGTTTTCCTTTTATTCTAGTGATTCCTTATAGATTAATTGTTTCATAAATGAATTCTGCATGTATGTGGTCCTAGAAAAACTTATTTTCTAAAATTAGTTTTGGTTTGAGAATACTATAATTACATCCTATGAGACTGAAGGCTTCTTAACACTGTAATTGAAGGATATCATTTCATTTACTTAACATAACCATTCTAATACATTATTTGCAGTTTTAATAGTTTTGTTTCCTAAACCTTACTCTGACAGTCTTGTTCTAAAGGGTGTGGACGCCGGGCGCAGTGGCGCATGCCTGTAATCCTAGCACTTGGGAGGCTGAGGCAGGAGGATCGCAAGTTCAAAGCCAGCCTCAGCAACTTAGCGAGGCCCTAAGTAACTCAGTGAGACTCTGTCTCTACATAAAATACAAAATAGGGCTGGGGATGTGGTGAAGTGCCCCTGCGTTCAATTCCCAGTACCATAAATAAATAAATAAATAAAATAAAGGGTATGGATGACATTTTCTTGAAAAATGTTCAGAAAATTGATGTTAAATATTGTGGTTCATTTTCTACAAGTCTCAGATTCTTCATTATGTCCATATTTAAATTTATTTAACATGTAATAACATAATATTTAATAACAGTTCTGGAGGACATTGATTTTCATCTAGTCTGAGACATACAACTATCCTAGTATCAACCCATAGTATTTTAAAGTTTTCCAATATCAAAGGAAATGTTATATTAGATTTTATACAGATAAGAAATGACTATGATTGGATGATGTAGCACAAGCAATTGAGATGTTTTTGTTTGTTTCTTACTGTTTGTCACACTTTGCTGAAGAAAGTGAGATCAAAACAGAAACACATCACATTGAAAACAAAACAAAACAAGACATGGATCTTGTTTCTAGAAAATCATCTACTGAATCCATTTATTAAATGGGTTCAATGTCATGATGAAACATGATGACTGTATTAAAAGCACAGTATTACAGTTATTTGGTTCAAAATGTGTGGTTTTAACATCACTTGTTTGTTGTTGTTTTTCTGATATAGAATGTGCTACGGTTTTATGACAACTGAAATACATCCTGTCTAGCATTTGATGGTATTAGAATAGAAGCATATTTTGTTTGATTTACTCTTCTTGTTTGTGAGTACATATTTACTTAGTGTCTCTTTGTAATTTAATAAAACAGTATAATCTATTAAACTACTTAAACTAGAAAAGAAGTAAACATGGTAAAAAAAGTGAAAAACTAGCTGCTTTCCAAGAAGACAAAAATGAGAAAAGGAGAAAAAGATGCCATTATTGGAAAGCAGTAAGAGGTTTAGCTACATTTAAAAAAAATCCTAATCCACCTGAGTTTCCTGAAAAGCCAGTTCTTTAAAATAACTGCTAGCTCAATGTCACTGTGACTTCTCTACAATAAGGAAAATATAATAGCTACTAGGAATAAATAAATGTCTACATGATTATATGACAGATTTTGATACTTCTAATACCTAAGCAAATTGATATTTTAACTAGCACTGACTGATTAATAGAATGAAATGGGTCTACTGACTGGGTTACAATGGAATAATTTCATAATATTTATTTAAATTTATATCATCTTTCCAAAGAATAAAATCAAAATACAACTGAAGGTAGGAAAAGATTGTTAAATAATAAGCCTTATATTTACTCCATGTTAAAGAAAAGATCAATACAGAGGAAAAGTGGATAATTCTATTTAAAAAGTATTTTCTAGTGATATACCAAGATAGCAGAATAGGAAAACTTGGATTCTCCTTCCTTCACTATGGACAAACCAAGTCAAAATCACCTAATTGATCAACCCTTTCTGAGAAATCCAGAAAATACAGAAGAGGCTCCAGCACCCCACAGGTGAATAGGAAACTAGCAATACCAAAACCAGTAGCAAAGCACTGTCTCTCCAAAGTCTGCAGCCACTGCCTACCAAGAATACTGTGCCATATACTTTTGCTCTGTATTGTTCTTTTGTATAAAATGGAATAAATGTAGTATTTATTATTTAAATATGCTTTTCTGCCTTTGGTTTATATTTTGATTTCATTCTTTGGAAAAACTGATAAAAATCTAAATGAATCCTATGAAATTAATCATAACCCAGCCATTGGATTAACTAAATCTTAATAATACACACATATTTATGTATATGCAAATATATATATGCATGTCACGTAGTGCCCCACTAACATATACAATTTTTATATTTTTATATGTCAAAGTAAATTTAATTAGTTAAAAAGATGATAAAGGAAGTTCTTCAAATGAAAATGAAAGTATTCTAAGCAAGTGCAGTGCTCTTTGTTAAAGGAAAACGTGGCACATATTGATTACTGCATTATTCTAACGGTGGTGGATAAATCACTTTTGATCCTGGGAGTGAAAAATGTTTCATCCATTATGGAAAAGAGTGGATTTTCTTTAGAAATTCCAAGCTACAAGTGCTGTATGATTCAACAATTCCTCTTCTTATTATTTATCCAAGAGATCTGAAGTCAGGCTCTTGAAGAAATATTAGCATTCTCCTGTTTGCTGAAGCATCCATGTTTGTTATTCCAGAGTAGCCAAAATGTGGAAATACTCTAAAGTCTATCAGTGGATGGAAGAATTAAAAAATGTGATAACATCATAAAACAGTACAGTTTTCTGTGTTTTTTAAAAGAGGAAATCCTACAACATGTAGCAAAATGAATGAACCTGAAGAATATTTTCCTAAATAAAATAAGCCAGTTATAGCAGGATTACCACTATATAATTCCATTTTATGAGATATCTAAAATATTCAAATTCATGGAAGTAAAGAATAGAATGTTGGGTTTTAGTTGGGAGTTGCCTAGCAACAATTATAAAATTTCAGTTTTTCAAGATAAGTAAATTCTAGAGATCTAGTGTACAACACTGTGCCTATAAATAACTCTACCATACTGTATACTTAAAATCTGTTATGAGAATGGAGCTCATGTTATTTTTTCATGCCAAAATAAAATTAAATAATTGAACAAACAAAAAAGAAATACCAGATGGACAAAAGTCATATTCACCAGTTTCTATGCAAGTATGTCTATTTGAGGGTGAGGGGAGTAAAATGTTTAACTAATTAAATATTAAAAATGCAAAAAATTAAAAATGTCATTTTCTGAGTCTTTTTCAGAGAATTATTATGAATAAGTTCTTAAGGTTAAAACTTTTGAATCTTGCCATATTGATATAATAATGAGAAAGGAGAGTGATAGATTCAATGTTAAAACTTATAAGATATGGGCAATGGAGGGCAAGGTATAGAGGGCTGTGTCTCCTTGAATACTTGAGATGAAGTGATGTTCCCACCTCTAGAAGCCTCTGGTACCTCTGCTATGACTTTCTCTTTCTTTAGTTGCAGGAGTTTAAAGATATTGCATACAAATTGCTTGTCACCATTTCATTAAGAAACAATCAAATGGACAGAAACCATCTGCTGTAAAGCCACAAGTGCAGGTGTCCTTTGATACCCTGCCCAACGTCTTTGAGCTGAACCTGAGTGACATACCCTCCTTATCCTCTAATCCCTCTCATCTGATATTGCATGGACTGCTGTTCCAGGATAGATATCTGACACCTAGACACATAATATCGAGCAGCCTCCTATTTTTCATACGAAAAAGCATTTGGTGCTTAACAAGGGCCTGCCAGTGCTAAGCCAAACTGAAAGTCACAGGTAGATCTGAGTGCCCTGCCTAGCCCTCTTGCTAAGAGAATGGCCTCCAGTCAAATGTTTCCTCTTCTTTGTTTTAGATGCTTTTACTCTGGCACTTATATTCTCTTTCTCTTTTTCTTTTCTTTTCTTTTTTTCTTTTCTTTT
>JAJEJO010004229.1:1193532-1274565 GCA_020662805.1 Glaucomys volans
TTTTTCTTTTCTTCTTTTCTTTTCTTTTCTTTTCTTTTCTTTTCTTTTCTTTTCTTTTCTTTTCTTTTCTTTTCTTTTCTTTTCTTTTTTCTTTTTTTTGTACCAGGGATTGAACTAAGGGACACTCAACCACTGAGCCACATTCCCAGCGCTATTTTGTACTTTATTTAGAAATAGGGTTGCAGAGTTGCTTAGTGCCTTGCTTTTGCTGAGGCTGGCTTTAGACGCAAGATCCTCCTGCCTCCGCTTCCCGAGCCGCTGGGATTAGAGTGACTAGTAACATATTGAAGATATCTACATGGTGTTTGCTGGAGTTCTCCTACTTTACTTTCTTTTACCTACCAGTCCTGCTGAATGTTGCAGATAGGACGGGGTTCCTGAAGGACTTTTACCAGATGAAACAGTCAAGATTAAAGTAAAATTTATTAAAGGGGGGAAAAAAACCACATTACCCTCCTATCTTCATCTTTAAGATCTCAAGAAAGGATTTTATTCATTCCTGGAAGTATTTCAATTGCTAAGTTTCTCACCACATTTTTTACATTTGCAATTCAATCAGAAATTTTCTTCTTCCAAGACTAACTGATAGACTTGAACTTGTCCTGTAACAAAACACGTGGACTATGCATGTTTCCCTGACATCTTCATTTAGCAGAGTACTTTATTTTGACTTTTAAAAAATTTCCGTTCTGACCTTGAACTTCTGGGCTCAAGTAATCCTCCTGCTTCAGCTTTCTGAGTAACAAAGAAATGCCATCATGTCTAGTTCTTCCCAGATAATTGTATTGTTTGCAGTATTTTAGTTTCAAGGACAAGCAGAATTTTGTGCATTTTCCTTGCCCCTGCAAGTTACCTGTGACATAGTCTTAAACATCATAATTAGTCTCACTGTTCACTTTGTATCTAGCTGTCAGTCGCCATCAGGTGCTTCTTATGGTATAACAGACTGAGAGAACAGTGTGAAATATGTGTATATGTGCATATGTATGCACATAGGTGCTCATGTACACAAGCAGAGGAAACTGCATTGCTCCTTAATCATCCTGCACTTGGTTAACAATCAAGTGTTTCCCACTAACACAAAGATAGGGGTCAGACTGCTGTACATCAGATACCAGATTGCTGCTGGGAAACCAAGACTGTTGTTTCTAACTATAACTCTAAAACCTAATCTACTTTCCACAGGCATTATCAGTTCCACTGCACTGTAAAATCTTTTTCGTGAATTATAGGACTATGGACAAACAACGCTCAAGAACAGCTAAAAGAAAGAAAAGAAAACTGCGGGAAGGAAATAAACCCACAAAATATCAGAACATAACGTAGAGCTGTTATTAAAAATGAGCATGACACTTGCATAATATGGAAATATAGAAGAGTGGACTAGAATAGAATAGGAAGTCCAGAAATAGAGTCATGTACAAATGGAAATTCAGCATATAACAAAAGTGACATTTCTGTAACTGGAACAAAAGTGAACATTGTGTTAATCAGATGTCTGTCAAAATACCCGACACAAATAACTGTAAGGAGGGAAGATTTATTTTAGCTCATGGTACTAAAAGTTTCAATGTATGGTCAGTTAGCTGGGTTGTTTTGGGCCTGTGGCGAGCCAGATCATCAAGATGGGGAGTGCATGGAGGTGAAAAGTTTCTTACCCTATAGTTTCCAGGAAGGGGAGAGAGAGGGAGAGAGTGAGAAAATCAAGTAGCATCATGTGCTGGGGTCCCAATGTCTCCTCTTTCAAGGTCACACTCAATGACCAACTCCCTTCCACTAGGCTCAACCTCCTAAAAATTCCACCTCCTCCCAGAAACACTACAGATTGGATACAAAGCCTTTAGAATATGATCCAAATTGTAGAAAATGTATTGACAAATAATGCTAGAACAACTAAAATAGCTATTTAGGAGAAAATAGAAATATATTCATATCAAACAGCTAACAATAACCTTCAAAATGAACAGAGATCTAAATGCAAAGAATTATACCATTTAAGAATGAGGAAACAATGTGAAAATTGCTCTTTAATTTGTATATTGGAAAAGTTTTATAACTATGAATTAAAATCTGGGGTTGACGATATAGGTCAGTGATAGAGCATTTGCCTACATGGGGCCCTGGGTTCAATTCCAAGTGCCACCAAACAAAAACAAACAAAATCAGATGCACTGAAAGTGAGGATTTATATTTTAATCTCCTAATAATAGTACTACGATAATAATAAAAATAACATTGTTTCAAATAGCAAAAAAAAAAAAAAAAACACAAGCAAAGGCAAAAGATAAATTTTAAGAAAATATTTACAGGATGTGGTACAGCAAGATGAATAGCCCTAAAACATTAGGAATGCTTAGAAATTGAAGAAAAAAATTCCACCAAACCAAAGAAAAATTGGCAGAAATCAATTTATCAAAACATATGAAAATGATTCACAAAAAAAGAAAATAAGTAACATTTGCTAACTACAGAGTGTGGATGTGAATAAAATGGACAGAATGGGATAGTCATATTTTATTAAATATACATGTTTATGTAGATTTGACTTCTAGAAACATGTTAATATTTTAGTTTGATAAATAAAACCAGAAATTTGGATTTAAGAAGTATAAAAGGCAGGGCACAGAGATATATGTCTATAATCTCAGCAAAACTGGAGGCCAAGACAAGAGGATAGCAATTTCAAGTGTAGCCTCAGTAATTTAGCAAGGCCCCTATGCAACTTAGCAAAACTCTATCTCAAAATAAAAAATTGGGAAGCAAGAAACAGATTGGGGATGTAGTTCAGGGGTAAACCTCCCCTGGATTAAGTCCTTTGTATGAAAAATAAAGTAAATACAGGAAGAATTATATAACTTTATTTTTAATGAATCATCACTATATTGATAGGAACACAACAGAATTGATTTGTAGATTATGAAGACTCAAAAAAATCATAGTGTAATAGTTAGGGATTCTTATACTATTTTCTATTTACTCTATAATTGAGTACATAAATACAATACATTGAGAAAAATGAAAACCAGGTTATTGCTGTTGAGAATTACAAAGAGAGAAGAGCAGAATAAATCTTGTGCCATTGTAGGAGAATGGGAGTTATCAAACAAGTTTATGAGCCACAGTACATGTGTCTATAACTATGTCATCTGTTTTGATATAATGTAGATTTCTATATGTATATGAATAATTTTCTAGGTTTATCTATTAATAAGCCCGCAAAAGGTCCAGAAAGGACATAACACACCAGTAGTAATGCATAACTCACTGATAGTAAGGGCACACTTAATGTTCAGGTAAGGAAGTGAGGGTTTCTTGAAGAAATGACTGATTCCAGGACTGGGATTGGAAAAATATAAGATGAGCCTGAAACACCATATGCCAGCAATTACTTCTGAAAGCACAAGTGCTCAAAAAATGCTGGAAGCATGTCAAAGGACACAGTAATCAGCTTGAATGTGCTCTCACTAGCCAAATGCAGGTCAATCTGAACAAATAAGAGAAGATTATAATAGGTTGTTTTCCATGTAGTGGCATAAAAATTCATCTGTCTATACTAACATAAGAAATGAATACATAAATGAATCATTTCTTACAGAAAACTTTACACTATAATAGCATTTTCATTAATAAAGTTAAGTAAAATGATTGAGTTAGAAAATCACCTTTTCTTATCACAGTAATGATTAATGTTGGCAAGAAAAAGCAACAGATGTAATACAAATTGGTATAAATACATTGAGGAACAGGGCATTTTTATGATCTCAAAATATCTTTCTATAAATTTACTTATTTATTAAAAAAGTTAATAAATTTAGTTAATAAATTTATTAACTAAAAATTTATTAACTAAAAACAAACATTTTAGTACATAGAAACCTATAGCCACTAACTTATTAAAGTGATTAAAAGAGAATATTACCAATACATGCATAAGTCAAAATTATTTGACTCCTGATATGATTCATTGAGAAAGACACATCATTACTCTATAGTGTTTCTTCCAAAATACATAACCTGAATCTACTCATGGTGAAACATAAGACAAGCTCAAATTAGGTACTTTCCACAAAATTTGGCTGTACTCTGAAAATGGTAGTACCATGAAACAAAAGGAAAAACTCTTATAATACGGGTTAAAGCAAACAAAAAGTTGTATTTCTTAAGTGGGATGTACTTTGGATTGCATTCTAGACTAAGAAATTATAGTTACTAAGAAGAATTGAAAAAATGTGAGCCTGATCTGTGGAAGGGGTAATATCATTATCTTAAAGTTAAATTTCCTCATCTTAATAATCAGCTTTGCTTATATAAGTAAATGAAAGGCAATGCCCTTGTTTAAAGAAGTGCAGGCTAAGTAATTCAGCTATACACAGCCATCATATCTACTTATTATTTTAAAATAGTTCAGAAGGTCAGATACTCTAGTGCAGGTCTGAAATCTCAGCTACTCAGAAGGCTGGGAGGAGGATGACACGTTTGAGGCCAGCTTCAACAACTTAGACTCTGTCTCCAATAAAAAAATAAATAATAATTAAAAAAAAATAAAAATGAAATGGGTTGGAAATGTGTAGCTCAGTAGTAGAACACTCTGGGATCAACCTCTAATTCCATAAAAGTAAATAATGAAATAGTTCAGAAGATATAAAAATATATAGACCAATCAACAATGAGGAAAAATAGCAAGAGAGTGAGAGAGGAGGAGAGCAGAGACTCAGAATGTGGATGGTCAAATATTTTAGCAAATGGTTAATCCTAGTAAAGGAATTACTAGTATTAAATTACAAATTAAATCACAACTTTAGAATGGCTGAAAACTTTTAAAATAATAACTGACAATACCAAGTGCTAATGAGGATGTGGAACAACTTGAACTCTATACACTGTTGGAGACATAGCAAAGAGGTATAATCATTTTAGAACACTTCAGTAGTTTCTCATAAAATTAAACATACACTTAGAACCATATGACCCAACAATCCTAGGTCTAACAAATGTAAATGCCAAAACCTAGAAACAATCTAAATGTCTTTCCACCAGTGAATGGATAAAGAAATTCCGGTGTATATATTCAATGGACTATTATCCAGCAATCAAAAGCACCCGGCTACTCGTTCAAATAATGTGACTGAATCTCAAAAAAGCCAGATGCAAAAGGTAAACCTATAGAGAAAGAAACCAGATGAACAGTGGCCAATAACTGGAGAGTGGGGAAAAGGCTAGCTACAAAGAGACACAATAACATTTTCTGGGATGATAAAATTGCTTTCCATCTGGATTTTAAAAATTTGTTCTAATTAGTTATACATGACAGTAGAATGCCCTTTGACACATCATACATAAATGGAATGTAACTTATCATTCTTCTGGTTGTGCATGATGTAGGATCACACCAGTTGCGAAGTCATACATGCACACAGGGTATTCATGTTCATTCTACTATCCTTCCTATCTCTATGTTCCCTTGCTTCATTCCCCTCTGCCTAATCCAAAGTACCTCTGCTATTCTCTAACCCCCACCTTATTGTGAATTAGCATTCACATATCAGAGAAAACATTCAGCCTTTGGTTCTTTGGAATTGGCTTATTTTGCTTCCATCCGTTTACCAGCAAATGCAGTAATTTCATTCTTCTTTAAGGCTAAGTAGTATCCCATTGTGTATATATACCACATTTTCTTTATCCATTCATCTGTTGAAGAGCACCCTAGGTTGGTTCCATAATTTAGCTATTGTGAATTGAGTGGCTGTAAATTTTGATGTGGCTGAATCTCTGTAGTATGCTGATTTTAAGTCCTTTGGGTATAAACCAAGGTGTGGTATATCTGGGTCAAATGGTGGTTCTATTTCAATTTTTCTGAGAAATCTCCATACAGGCTTCCATAATAGTTGCACCAATTTCCAGTCCCATCAGCAATATATGAGTGTACCTTTCTGGGGATGGGAATTCTTAAGGGAGGTTTTTCTTCCTGCCATTCAAAGACAAGGTCCAGTTAAACAAGTTTTCTACTTCCTTGATGAAGCAAAAATATTACTTTCCTGTTGCAATGTTTATGTCCAATATGGAGACTTTGATTTACTCAAGGGGTCTCTTACATACAGACTACCCAGCCTTATCCCCTACCCCAGGAGTGTCTTATATTTTATGAATAGCTAGAAGAGGGAAGCTAGAAGTCTCCATACATAACATAACAATAAAGAGATGTAAATGATCATGGCCCTGATTTTATAGGTATACACTGGAGACATGCATTAAAATACCACACTACAACTCATAATATGTACAATTATTATGTGCTGACTGAATTTTTTTAAAAATTTAGTAAATAGAAACCCTATCTACCCTGATTTAATCATTATACATTGTATACATGTATCTAATTATCACACTGTATCCCATAAATATGAACAATTGAAATCATAATAAAAATAAAATATATTAAAGAAAAATAAATAATGTTCAAGCTTAGCTTTCTGGAAATTAACAGCGGGTGCTTGAGTACCCGTGTCTCTGGATTTGGGCTTCTTGAGAAGAATTCTTGAGAATTTCTCTTCTTTCTTATCAGCTAAGCACTGAATATTAAATGTTTTCTTTCAAATGTTTCATAGAGTATTTTTAAAGGCTTGATAGTAGAGTTTTCTGAAACAGTGACATATCACCTGAAATTGATTATTCTTCTTGTTGATTATCCCCTTGGAGAGTAAAATTGGGTCACAGAAGGAAAATTCCTGCATTAATGAGCAGTAGTGGCTCAGTTAATCTGAAAATTCAGTACCTTTATTAGGACAAAAGCAAAAATACTAGGTGATTTAAATCTTTTTTTTTTTAACTTTAAAATTTAATCAGTTTGATTTTTGCTATAAGAAAATGTGCTTTTTTCAATCGTGTTAAAATATTTCAGGTTATGTCTCATAAATGCAGCATTGTAACATGTCATTTTATATATTTACATATATATACATATTTAATTTTAATAATCCTACATGAACATTGTCAGAGGAGGATAAGAGTGAGCTCTTATAAACTGGTAAGTCAAGTACAGCAATGGTTAGCCTGAAGCAGTGATGCATGCCTATAATCCCAGTGACTAGAGACAACAAGGCAGAAGGATTGCAAGTTGGAGGTCAACCTCAGAATCTTAGTGAGATCCTGTCACAAAATAAAAAGGACTGGGGATGTAACTCAGTGATAAAGCACCCCTGTACCAAATAAAATAAAATAAAATAAAATAAAATAAAATAAAATAAAATAAAATAGTTAAAGCTTATGAAGTTTTTCACAGAAAATCAAAAGTATTCAGTAAATATGTGTAAAACTATAGCTTATTTTCACTACTAATCATGTCACTTTTTTATTGTAAAAAGAAAATAAAAAGACCCAACAAAATGCTATTTCTACCATGGTTTAAAGAATGCAATGCTCTAGCACATTGCTGGTGCTAATAACAATAGTTCCTGAAAAACTGTCATTACCTGCATATTCTTCAACAAAATAGATCCATTTAAAGGATATCTACATGTCTTGGAAAAATATGCACCAGTAGGAGGAAATATAGCTGCAAAGATTTTGTTGCAGCATTCTTTTGACTGGCAAAAGACTCCCTGCAAAATGGGAATATCCAAAGTCAGGGAGTAATTGAAGCAATTATAGTGTAGCTGCAAACTAGTACAATGTAGAGCCATTGTATTATGAAGTCATTTCTATAGTTAAAAAGAAGAAGCTAGTTACCATAGAATTTGTACAAGCACATTCTCATTTTAAGGGGAAAAATGTAAAAACATGTATATGTGACATCTTATATAATTCATATGGTATTCACACACATTCATGGAATTCATACATTATAGTCTGGAATATGTATCTATGTATTCGTGTAAAAATATATGGACTTGGAAAAGATATGAAAACATGCCCAAGAAATAGTTCAAAATGTATATGGGTTCAAAAGAAGGGGACAAGAAGGTGAGAAAAGTGTAGTAAATAAATAAAAATTTTGTATTTTTTAAAAAACTAGAATTACCTGTACTTTGATATAATATGTATATAAATATACTTAGAATGTTCCAAACATGCATTATAATATACATTGTTTGAAATCATCTTAAAAATTGTCCATGCTAAAATTAAAAAGATTCATTTTCAGATGTTTTTGCAATTCTTCTGCAGAGTATTAGTTATTGGATTTTAGAAGTGAAGAAGAGTTTAATCTATGGTTAAATTGATTTGATGTTCTGCAATTTAAAAGTGCAAATAGCTAAAAATCAAAGTGTGTGTCTAGATGAGCTCTTTATCTAAAAACTATGAAAAAGGTTATAAATTGCAAACAACCATATATTTTTAAGAGGCTAATTAACTGGAACTCTAGAAATAAATTTAATTCAGATACTCTTAGAATATGAACATGAGTGAATTAGACCTTTATACTAGGAACTTCTCAGCTCAGGTCTGACTTCTCATAATTCTCAATAAACAGTGGATGAGGAAGTGCATCAGACACACTTAGAGTCAAATTTGCTCCTTTCCTTGTCTTGCCATTGCCATCAGGTGTGGCCACCCATTTGACAATGGAGGAGTGGCTTTCACCCCTGTCTCTGGGTCAGGTTCCTGAGTGAGAACACTGCCTCTCTGCCTGAGTCACCTACTCACTGCGGTGGCCACAACATGGTACCGCCACAAGGGTTGAATGTCATTGTCTTCTTTTTAGTCCTCCACACTCTAGAGTCAAGCTGTGGTCCTTCCAGAAATCGAGTCAGGGCCACTCTTCCCAAATCCATTTTTTAATCTGTTACTTGTAAGTTTATAGCAGTATTGCTCATACTTTCAATCTTAGAAATTTCTCATATACACAGTTTTACAACTTCACCATCAATATTCTCAAAATTGTAGTTTTGAATCCATTGGGCCTTGATGCCATGGTTTTCCTTTGATTGTTCTTATCTCTCTCATTCTCTTCCCCCAGGAGTTTATGAACTAGCTTTGTACTTCAGATACTTATATTCACACATACACTTCTATGTTTTAAATAGTGCATGCTTTGTTCTTATGAAAATGTGAAGAGAATAGGGTAGGTGTGGGGACATTTGCCCCTGAGATGCTCCATCTTGACTATGGGTCAGCCAGAATATCTTTTTATATGTAGTTAAAATGATTTGAGAATCTGCATAAAAATAAAACAAAACTATCTTGTCCCTGGGGAAAGCTTCATAATTAGGTTACTGAATCTTTGCAGGGCTAAAATAGAAAGTTGAAGAAAACTGAAAGTATATAAAACACAATAATGTAAACATGACACAGTCATTATTGCTTTCTGTAAATTAAAAAAAAGTGGGTATATGCAACAAATACTAATAAGTAGTAAAAGTATTAGAAAAAATTGTATGATTTTTAAGATAAATAAAATTTTATCTTTTCCTTAATTTGGTGTACTTCAAAAGAATTGAATTCCTCAAAAAAGGAATGTATGGTTGTAAAAAATCATGACATAAAAGAGACAGTATAAATCAAACATCAATGCTTTTTCAAATAGCATTTCAATAGCATGAATCGTCAGTTTATAATGTCACCCGTATTACCAGCAAGAATACCTGAACAAATGGAGCTGATATCAGTGGTGACATGTGTGCTTTATTCCACAGCATTTTAGAATTAGCAGTAAGGAATTGGGGGATGACAAAGATACTCATCAAATAAAAAACATAAGTAATTCCTGCAGCAATGAAGAGAGGATACATGTGTCTGGAAAATTAGCCAAGATACAGGTTATAGCAAGTGTATTTTTTAAAATGATGGATAGGGTAAAGAAAATTTTGGTACCCAAAATGTATGGTGGCCTAAATTCTCCCCCTCCCCGAAACGGATGAAGGACAATTTATTATTTTTATGTGCAGAAACCTAACAGGGCACATTTATTCCAGTTTAGTGGCAAGTTTTTTAACCTTTGCCTTTTCCAGCTTGGCAATGCGAGCCACGGATTTTGAACCCAGGACGTTGCCTCCCCAGTGGCAACAGATGTCATTATATCTGTCACTGTAGTTAGTTCTGATAAGCTTCCACCAGCGTGTCCAGAGCTCCTTTGTCTTCCGAGCTAACCTGTGTGAAGGCAACCGTGGTGCACGTCTTCCTGTGAGCCAGAGGTCCCAGCCTGCCTTCCCCTTGTTGATGCAGTAAGGGGCTCCCATCAGGAGGCGCAGGGCGGTCAGACAGGAAACCAGCTCGGTGGGATCCTGCCAGGTGCAATCGCCACCAGCAGAGCCGCCTTGCTTTCCACCAAGGTGGTGACTGTACTGACCCCTGCTGGTAGGGCTGGCGGTCTCTTCCTGGGGACATCCCCATTGCCAGCAGCCTTCTTCTCAGCCCGGCCAACAACCTCTGCTTCTTTTCCTGCTTTGTCTCTGGTCTGTACGTGTAGGCCAGCTTAAGCAGCCGGGTAGCTGTTTGGCGGCCCAAGGCCTGGGTGAACTGGTTAACCGCAGGAGGCACTTTCAGCCGCTCACAGAGAATAGCCCTCTGCCGCTGCAGACAGATGTGGCACGGCCATTGCACAAAGCAGGTAAAGTCCCTTTTGAGCTGGACGTCCTGCCAGATGCAGTTCTTCGGCCTCTTCTCGAACAGCAGGTCGACCATCTTCTTGGCTTCCTGCTTCTTGACCACAGCGGGAGCCCCGAAGCCACCTTCTTCCCTTGGCCTTCTTTCCTTCCTGCATCTTGGGTGGCTGGAGGAGAGAGAAAGGAGAAAGAATGGTGGGTAATAACTAAGCGACCTGGGATATTGCGAGAGTCATACACAGATTCTTACTCATGACTTGTGCTGAAGCAGAAAACGTGCAAAGGAAGAAATATTATACAGTCGACTTGCCATCAGATTTCAAAATCCCCAAATTATTATTTTCTTTTCTAATAAATATATGACTTCTTTTATAAAATTAATTATAATTGCATCGATTTCAAAACAAATACATTTACATATGGAATCATGCATCAAGCACATTCATTTAATTTCAGCAATATGCATAGAGACTTTGAATTTACATTTTATTGTGTAAGTATTCCTGTCCTAGACATCTCTGGGGCAATCTGAGATATTTCATAATAAGTGAAGAGGAGGGCATATAGTTCAGACAAGATGAGTTTCTGAATATGTCAGGGTACCAGAGGACTCTGAACAAATTGAAAACTCAGAGACAAATAAAGAATTGACATTTAAAATCAAGGAATCAAAAGAGAAAGTCAGTAGAGCAAATGCAGGGCAAAAGGGAGCCTGCTGTGGATGTAAGTATTTTATGGTAATTATGGGACTTACGCTAGACCATAAAGATTCAGGCAGAAGTATCCATCAGCAATTAAGAGAAATGGAGCATTAACTTATAGTTCTCAGGTTGTGCATGCATAACACCCATGTATATGCACAATCACACGCACACACAAACTCATAGACACATTAGGGCAAGCTACCAGGAAAAAAATCAATAACTAGCTACCCTTCTATGTAATTACTTACCTGCTTATCCATCTCTAGATAACTGTGTGTACACAGATTGAACTGGAATTCTGAGTTGAAATTCAGAATGAAAATCACAAGGAAGGAGGTAAGATGTAGTGGATTTTTAAGAATCACATAAAGAAAAACCAAAATGTAAATAAAATTATTTGGTTTTTCATCACATGAAACTTCATTTTCCCACATACATTGTTTTGAGTGATCTGGACACACTACCTACTGAGCTCTTACTACAGCTATTGTAGGTTTCAACCTATTATTTTCCAGGTCTTCTACCTGCTGAATCAGAGTAGGCAAAGATAGCATTAGGTGGCTGCATCTTGTGAATGCATAATCCTAACCTTGAAAACTTATATCTCAACATGTTGTCATGTTGAGTCATCTTAGCCAAATGAAAAAATGAAATTGTTTTCAATTACATTATTTTGTATGTTTGTATTTAATCACACTTTTGGCTTTACAATTTTATGGTTTTATACACTTTTATTTATGTAATTAGCAACTAAAACAAGGATGTTTGTAATTAAATTAGTCATGAACTTGAATTATAATTTGAAAATTAGAGTCCTAATATAATTTAAGGAGATTTAACATCAACTAAACTCCATGTAATGATTACAGTCATTCTCTATCATCTACAAGTTGTATGTCCAACTTGTAAATCAGATCTATTTCTCCTTCTATTAGCTGCATTTTTGGTCAGTTAGATATTCCATTTGTGCTTAGTCTATTACTCTGAAGACTTTTATGTTGTTTGCAATAGTTGTGAAAAAAGAGGTGTGCAAAAATCAAAGCAAAATTATTTTCAAATATTTTCTGCATTAATAGGTCTATAATTATTTGGTTACACATGGTAGCTATTTTATAACAAACTAATTGATAATTTTCTATTTTGTTTCACGTATCCTTCAACTTTAAAAATCTGATTATATTTTGGATTAGAAAAATTGCATTCATTTTGCACATTCCTAAGAAACTTTTGTTATAATAAATACGAAATAAGAAAATACCAAAATAATAACAGAGAGATTCTGATCCTGCTTAAGATGTAGAAAGCATTATTAAAAACATAGTGGAAATTAAAATATAAGATTTAAAATATAGTCTTCATAATATGAAAGATTTTTATAAATTGCCAAGTTCTACAAGGAAAATTACTTTCTCTTATACATCTTGTGTCTCCACTTTGTAACTACAAGAGGGATCTTCACATTTGTTGGAAACGTTTGGATTTCAGAATCTGGGTATCTTCAAACTTATTTCTGAGCACATTTGTCATTACAGATCTCTTGAGTCATCTTAGCCAAATAAAAGAAATGATAAGTATTTTTAATTAAGTTATTTTTAAGTTTATATTTAGTAACACTTTTGGCATTATGATTTTCCAGTTTTAAATAGTTGTTAATAGGTTATAAATAAAAACCATTTTTAAAAGTTTTAAAAAATATTTAGACCAACAGAAGAATTGGATAAAATACTTATTAACATTTGAGGTTAATAATAACCTATGATTCCTCTGAGGACTTGTTTCATTAGGAAAAATCACAATTGATGGCATTATCTTCCAAGAAAACATGATGGTTGAGATAATTCCCATCCTCAGCAACATGGTGTATGGAGAGAGGGGGCTACTGGGATCTGATTTGGGATTTAGACCTGTGTTTATGGCTGCCCAGACAACCAAATGGGTTCTTTCTGCTGTTGGAAGAGAGTAACAAAATCAGCCACCATCTAGGTTTTTAATCAGTTGAGTGGAGGATTTCTTTATCAGTAATATGGAAGGGATGTCATTTTCTGAGGGATTTCTTGGTGGCAGTAGTAGATGATAAGCTGTGTCAGGGGTTGGACAGTGATCACTGAATACGATATGGGATTTCCAAGTCCAGGTAAGGACTGAGGATTGTGGATTGACCAATGCAAAAAATGAAAATGGCTAAGTCACAATCTAGATGAAAGGAGGGCCTTCAAAGCCCTGAGAGCAGCACTGGTACCAAAAGACATCAAATGAGACCTGTTGAGAAGTGTGGAAACTAAGCAGTTAACCAAAATCTCCTAATCATTAGAACTTGAAAATATTTTTAAATGTTTATGAAGAGCAAAAACTAGCACAAATAAGATGCAGATGCCAAGGCCAACTCAGGAAGAACAGAGGATTTTTCCCCTGTGTCTTCCTTCTTACTTCCAGCTGTGCATAGAAAATTCAAGGACCAGAGGTCTTAATTGCATTCAAAGTCATTTCAAAATTTCTCCTTAATTGAGACAGGGATATTAAGAAACTTTTAAATTTTTTTTTCAGTTATCCTGAGATCAAGTGCATGTCTTATCAACTGGCTTTGAAGGAGAAACAAAACAGAACAAAAACAAAGCATACTACATCTTGACAGCATCCTCAATAACCTAATTTATTTGGTAAACAAACCCAAAAATAATTTCCCAGGATGCCAGAGCTCTGAACCTTAGTTCTGAAAGACCTTAGCAGTGTTTTTATTTCGTTTGTTTATTTCCTAATGGAAGTACTTGCTTTCCTATTGATTTTTCAACTTCTCCTGACTATATTCTCTAATGTCTACGTGGCCTGCCATATAATCTATATATCCATGCTGATAGAGTCATCTAAGCCTATCAATCAGAAAAGACTTATTGAAAAGGAGTTATGAATCTGTATTCTGGGTAATAAGAAAGAAGTGAAGGACACTTACCTCTCTTGCTGTAAAATGATGAACCAATAGTATGTCATAATCAACAATAACACTGGGTTACTGTAAACACAAAGTATTTAATCTGGTAAAGAATACGATTTCTCTGACTGATTGAAAAGAGGATGCACATGTTAATGATAAATTTTAGATATTTGAGAATAGAACATTCCTCTACTCTATGCTTTTTCTTGCTTTTAAGTTTATTGAATTAAACTTTCTAGAATGTGTTTCACTGTGTTTACCTTTTTAGCTACTTTTTGAGTGACACCAATTTTTACCCTCCTCTTGGTCTAATTTTTAGAATTCAAACTCATGTACATTGGTACTTCTTGTTTTAGGACTAATTAATAACACCCATGATGGAATGAATAATCACATGTGCTGATCTTAAAATGACTGCTTACATCTCTGCTTTTACTATCTCAGGGAGGAATTAGAGTGTATGCTTATGATTTTCAATCCTAATCCATGTCATTTTAAAACTACAAGCTAGAATTTTAACTACAAGGACTCATTTCACTTTCAGGGTGGTGTTATAGTTTGGATCTGGAATGTTCCCCAGAGGTCAATGTATTGAAGACCTGGTTCCCAGCACAATGATATCCAGAGATGGGTTGTTTGGAAAATAACTGTATCAAGAGAGCTATAACCTCATCACTGAATTTTACCATTTGATGAATTAGTAATTCAAATGGACTACTGGAAGGAGGAGGAAACTGTAGGCAGATAGGGCACAGTTGAAGGAAGTACATCATGGGAGTCATGCCCTTGCTTACTATATCTAGTCTCTGGCCCCTTCCTGTCTCTCCCTGCCCCACCTTCCCGGCTGTGGTGAGTTGAAGATTTCCTTCCCCCATGACCCTCCTCCATGATTTTCTGCTTCACCTCAGACCCAGATTTATGGATCCAGCTGACTATGGACTGAAATTTCTGAAACTTTGAGCCAAAAATATTATTTTGTCCTGTAAATTGTTTTTCTCTGGTGTATTTTCAAAGCAAGGAAAAGCTGAGTAGCAAGTGGTTTTGGCTGTGTGCATTGGAATCATGAAGTGAGGTGGCATGTATACAGCATCAGGATGAGTGGAACAGAATCTGCAGCTACAATAATCTCCTACTCATCTCTCCTCAATTTTTTAGTTAACCCTCAAAGCTAGTTTGGTCATCATTTTCCCAGTTCTTCTAATAGGAAGTTTAAATTTCTGCTTCACTGCTGAAAGCACCTTTATTCCCCTGTACATTATAACTTCAAATAGAGAAACTCTCCATTCTTTAGTTTAAAGAGTTATCACAAGTTATATGGTTATGAAAATAGAAAAATATAATAACACCACAGGAAAGAAAGTATAATGGGTCAATAAAAATCAAGAATACACACAATGGGTCAATAAAAAGCAAGAATACACAGTATTCTTATAATATACAATCAATCTACACTTTGGCATATCTCCCACAAAACATCCTGATGTAAGTTTCTATAGTTTGGTTATGGTTGCATTGTGTTCTCTCAAAGATTCATGTGATTGGAGGCATGATGCCCCTGGTGGCACTATTGGGAGGTGGTAAACTTCTAGTGGACATTGTTAGGTCATTGGTGGTGTGCTCTTGGAAGGTTATTTTCATGTAATCACAAAGGAGCAATCCTGGCTACATCCAGCTTTCTGTGCCTCTAGTTTGAGATATAATCACCTATTGCAACTGTGTTTGGTCCTGCCATTGCTATCTGTACCATGAGATGATGAAGCCAAGTGTGACCATGCCCCTCTTCAGACTCCATACCATGCCATTTAGATGTTGAATCTTCAAAAACATGAGCTATAAAACCTATTTTTAAAATGAGTATCCCATATCAGGTATATTATTATAGTATTGCAAAGCTAATTAATAAAGAAAATTAGTACCAGAAGTGGAGTTGTTATTTAAGTCTACCTAAAGATATAGAGGAGCCTTCAGTATAGGTAATAGGGGGAGTTTGAAAGAAATTGGAGGAGCAGGCTAGAACATATACAGAGTGCTATAAGCATAGAGTTATAGATGATAATGGTGAGCATGGAGAAGATTAGGTAACTAGTCTCAGATGGAAAAGAGAATTATATTAGAAATGAGACTAAAGGTAATACTTGTTGCACTATAGAAAATAATCAGGCCATATTGTATCCAGACCCTAAAACTTGAGGGAGGCCAAAATCAATAATTGTGGACTAGTTTATTTGGTGAGAAGATTTCAGAACAACAAAGAAATATCTATATTATTGTCTTTTTAGTTAGCTTTCTAGTGAGAATCAGGATTTTAAAAAAGAAGTAGAATGGAATGATTTGGAAAATTTATAACTAAGTCAGGGAAGAAACAAAAAAGTGTAAAGGTGCCACTGAGAAGCATCTGAGCAGCTTCAAAAGTGACTAGTGTGCGTTAAAAAACACATGTGTTTTGCATCAGGACAATGGGGAAGATGAACATCTGAAGAATCTTCTATGGCAGAATTGTTTTAGGAAAGAGCCCCATGACACTGTATGTCCAAGGATAGATTAGAATTCTGGTTTACTGGCAAAGCACTCTGAGGACACTGTAGCTATGATTCAAGCGGGTCCATGAGCAACTCATTCTGGTGGCAGAATTTGGCATTGCCCCTGTGAAGCCAGTTTCATGGGTAGACAGAAGGCAGGAGTTATGAGGTCATGGTGGCTTTCATTGAAATTATAAGGGAAAGCAACAGGGGCCAGGAAAAATGTGCTGCAGGATCAGTCTCCACAGGGAGCCCCTGAGGGGAAGGTACTTAATGACCTGAGTTAATGAAGCTGAAGGAGACACCCCAGTAAGGGAGAGGTACCAGCAATGTGCCACACTGGACTTGGAAAGCCACAGGAATTCCATGCAGCTTGAGAGAGTGACTGTGTGTCCTGCAAAAAGAAGAGCTATAGGGTGGGGCTGCCCACATCCCTGGGGACCTGTTCCCTATGAGAGTGTGCACAGGATGCCAAATTTGTTACTATGGGGTTTAATGCTTGCACTGTGGGTATTTCTGTAACTAGGCACCAAGGTTTTTACTAGCCAAGGTCCTTTTTCCTTTCCTAATAATTTCCCTTGGTTACTTGCTCATAAGTCACCAAGAGAATAGTGAACACATTATTGATGGGCCTTTTCAACTCCCTGCCCCTATAATTGCCATTGGGATCCTTTAGGATGGCCACTTATTCTATAGCATTAAGTTTCCCTGAGTCTAATAGAGACAATAAAAAAGCCAATCCATGCCTATGATAATATTAACAGACTAAAAAAGGTATAGATATAGAAAACATGTTGGGGAAATTATTTTACTTTTCTTCTCTGAAAAATGAAAGATACATAGCTAAATTCTCTGGGTGTTGCATTTGTGCTTTAATTCTCTACTGACTTAGACCTAACAAGTAGTTTGATATTTTATTTTCTTCAGTGACGGCTGGATGATATTCTTGTGTGAATTTGGACTTTGGCACTTCTTGTGTTTGTTAATATGTATAAACTAAAAATAGGAAAAATGTATATTTTGTTAGTCTGCTGTCTGTTACTTTACCCTAATATGTGAGATAATCAATTTATCTAAGAGAAAATGCTTATTTTGGCTCGTGGTTTCAGAGATTTTAGTCTGTAGTCTTTTGCCCCTTTACTTTTCGGCCAGTGGTGAGGCAGTGTAACATGGTGGAAGCACATGGTGAATCACATGGTAGAAGAACCCCAACCAACTCATGGTTGGGAATGAAAAAGCAAGAGGAAGAGACCATGATCCCAAACTTCGCTTTGAGGGCACTCCTGCAATGGCCTCAAATTCCCCACTAAACACCACCTTCTAAAGATTCCACTACCTTCCAATGGAGTCATAGGCTGGGACTGAGCATTTAACACATGGAAATTGGGGTCATTCCAGATCCAAACTACAATATGTATAGTCATAGATGTATATAGATTTAATATGTTAACATATTAAACACATATCCCATTTAAATATGTCATATAAATATATTTTAATAGGATATCATACACATATGTAGATATATATAAATGTAATATGTACAAATAAATACATTAATATATAAAGAGAGAGAAAAGAGAGAAACACATAAACACCCACACACATATATAAATTTTTTAAGTTTATGCATCTTCGACCAGCAGAGAAGAAATTGAACTTGGCATGTCTGAATCCAGGAAACTGACAGTTGATATATTCTTTAAGGGCAGTAACACTTGTCTTTAGATGCTAGAATGTTCCACACTTCCACATATGTAACATTGTATAATTGGCATTTATTATCTCTTTAATGATAAGTGTCAGTCACAGAATCAAAGAGCTCTCTTCAGCTTCTGTTCTTAATCACTTTCTTAAGCTGAACATCTTCACAATTCCTTGGAGCTATAAACTGATTATAGGGTCACATGAAGTTTGAATTCCAGGCTAGGCTTTTTTGAATGCTGGTTGTGCCTTGGCCTTTGGAATAACTTCATACAACCCTGATGCACCATCATTTGTGTAGCATAAGTGCAGACTTTCATCACTCAATCCTTACCGCTTTGCTATTCATTTGTAACCGATACTTGGAAGTTGTTTCTCCTAGGAGATTTTTGACTAGATTACAAGGACAAGGCTGATCTTTAATAAACCACATGCTGTAGTCCTATAATCTCAGCAATTTGTGAGGCTGAAACAGGAGGATTGCAAGTTTGAGGCCAGCCTTGGCAACTTAGTGAGACCCTCAGTGACTTCGTGAGACCTTGTCTCAAAATAAAAAACACAAAGTGCTGGGAATATAGCCCAGCAATAAGATGCCCTGGCTTCAGTAAGGTGCCAATAAATACATACTATTTAAACTATTTTAATATTTAAATAATTGTGATGTAAATAAACAAGATGCCAAAGACTTTATTTATACTATCTTGGGTGTACTTGAAACTATCTAAAAATTTTGGTAATTTCTACAGTGCTTGTGATAAGATACAAGTCTTTCTGAGGCTTCGTTTTCTTGACACTGCAGCTGTGCCACAAGCGTGCCTTTATTTAGAAGTTCATTCAGATTAAAAAAAAAAAAAACTTACATGAGCATGTACTGTTACACCCAACAAAAACAAGATCATCCAAGCCGTTCATGTAAAGTCAGCTGGCCAGCGACGACCACCCGTACACCTAAAAGTGGTGTGTCAGGGAATCGAGCGCCAGTTCCTTGTTGCCAGTATTAAAAGGGAGGCGGAGAAATTAGGGTGAGCAGTCCCTCCTTCCTATATTAGGGAGGGGAAGGGATTAGGGTGGGGCTGTCTCTCCCTCCTGCAGGGAGGGGAAGTGGTTAGGGAGGGGTCATCTCTCCATCCTGATGGTATTTGTGAATCCTATTTCTTTTGGGGAGTATAACAGTACTATGCCCAAGTCATGGTGGTAGGCACAGGGTATACAAATCCTACCTTGCCTCTGTAGAGCTTACATCCCAGTGGAGGGGCTGTGACAAATTCACCTGTGAAAACTGACAAATTGTAAAACAAAACAAAACAAAAACTATGTTCAGAGTGTACGTGAACAAATGTTATCATGATCAAACTACTATGCAGATTGAAGATTTCTAAGAGGAAATTTGAGCTGACTTTGGAATTAATGAGTAAGAATTTATCTCAGTGAAAAATAAATTGGGAAATGTCTACGGTAGCAAGGTGGTAGAAAGAAACTGGGGACATTTGATACTACAAAGTCTTACAGAGCTGAAGCCAGCAAATAAAGAATAGGGAAAGTCTGGCTTTTAGTTGGAAATATTGTACTGGCTGCCTTGTGAAATGGAGAATCAATAGAAGAATGAAAGAGAGCAGACAGCTAGCAGACTATTGCTGAAGGACAGAATAGGGAGATTTTAAAAGTATTAGAATTATAATAAAGGGAT
Source organism: Glaucomys volans (assembly GCA_020662805.1). NCBI lineage: Eukaryota > Metazoa > Chordata > Mammalia > Rodentia > Sciuridae > Glaucomys > Glaucomys volans. Next base: position 1,213,617 of record JAJEJO010004229.1, read on the forward strand.
GGAAGGAATACAAACTTTCAAAGCACATTAATGAATCAATAACTGCAAATGTTGTTGATAAATTAGATCGAGAGGAGGTTAGGCAAAAAACAATATCAGGTGTGAGGATGTAGCTCAGGGGTAGAGCACTGTCCTAACACACATGGGACCTCAGGTTCAATTCCCATCACCAGAAACGACGGTAACAATAATACAGTGTCATAGATGATTTCCAGATTTCTCGCTCCTATGCTTGGTTTGCTGATATATCATTGCATTAATATAGAAAATATTAAAGAGAGTTATAAGGGTTAATATCCCGGGTTTTGTTGTGGACATACTGCATTTCAGGTTCTATGTATGTAATATCCAATAGAGGGTTGGGTTTGCTCTTAAATAGAGATGGTTTGAAGCTCATGGAGGGCCAATTCTATAAATATGGATGAAGAGTAACAGGTAATCATTAAGTTAATGAGTGAAGGTGATATTGCCTGAGGAAAGAAAGAGCCACAGGGAAACATAAGCCAGACAATATTTCAAAGGACTTCAAGATATTTTTCCTAGTTTGAGAAGCATGAACAATCAGGGTACCCTGAGAAGAATGGGCAGAGATGCAGGAAAACCATCAGGAGAGTGCAATGTCATGGAAAACCTGACAACGAAAGTGTTTACAGAGAGACAGTGTCAGGGGTATCAAATGCTACCCAGAGGTCAATTATGATGAAGGCTATTAAATGTCTATTGGCTTTAGTGACAGAAACTGTTTTTGGCCTCAGCAAGAGCTATTTCATTAATAAGAGCATAAGCCAGATTAGAGTAGGTTGAAAAGTTTCTGGAAATTAATGGAAACAACTCTGTGATGTAAGATTGCTTATTAAGTTTGATGGTGAAGAGGATCAGAGAAACAGAACACTAGTTAGGAGTGGGAGCTGAGCCATCAACTTCATGTGTAACACAGTGGTAGCTGGAAGCAACTTGAGTTTAGTCTGGATTTCCATTTATTTCTAAAGCAAATATTGTCATCCTGGTATTTTGGATCGGAGAATGGAAGGGAAACTATAAAGATACTTATCTGTTCCATTGGCTTATCCTTTGGGTGAGACTACTTCCAAACAAAACCACAAAAACAAACTTTGCTTTAGAAATAAATGGAAATTCAGACTAAACCCACCAAAAATATGTGATTATTCCTGCTCATATGCAATATTTTATGGTACTTCATGAAAAGTAGAATAACTACCTTGTTTCCTATGACCTCATAATATAATGCCAGTTTCTATTCTACACCTCTAAACAAGTTGCTTGTTAGGGTTAGGGTTTGGGTTAGGGTTAGTTTCTGATAAAAAGAGGCCCTTTTTATTCATTTCTGCTATGATGGGTAGAGGTATATATCATTATGTCCTGATTTTATGCAGGTTTTGGTTAAATTTCACCTTAGACCATAAAAGGCAATTCAATGATAGTAACATGTTGGAGAATTCTGAAATTTATTCTCAGCAAGGTATTAAACATAAATATCCCTGAGAAAAATGGTTTACAGCCAATGATTACTATGACTTGTTCCAAAAGAAGTTTTTATCTATACTGACGTTTCAACATTTGAAATGAAGGAATATTCTTCTTAAATGTGTGATTTCTCAATATCTCACATATGAAAACTGAAATAAAATCATTCTCTGTGTTATTTCCATGTAAAATCTCACCAAAGGCTTTTTAATATATATGTTCATGAGCTAAGATACAGAAAATGTTATAATAATCTTTACATATATGGAAGAATCACGTGTCTCTACAGTAATAAAATTCACTTTTTCAAAACTGATCCAACTATCTGTCAAATGTGTAGAATTTTTATTAGCTATATATTTTCATATAAAACTGAACACTTAGGAGACACCCACACAATACAATTAATTTTTTTATTTTATCATAATCATAGAGTAAGAAGTAATATTCTAGGTATTGAAATTTTGTTAAAATGCCAAAGAGTATTTTCCTCAAGAATTATTAAGGTAGGGCATTGTAGGGAAAGGATATTATTTTCTAATAAAAATAAAGAGAAACTTAAATCACTAATTTTAACTTCTTATATAGCATATTGAAAGCATAATCAAAAAGAATTTACTGGATTTCCTGAGATTTTTAATTTAACTTGTGGTATTTTGACAGTTTAAGATTAAATTTTTATGAATGAATCAAAATAGATGTTCCTGTATTTAGTGTTTAATCTATGCTGTATTGCTAGGAAGTGAATATTTCCCTGAATTATTGTGAAGCTAATTTATGTAATTTATCATGTAATTTCAGTCTATCAATATTTTTTTAACACAAAAGATGTTTTATGAAAAGTATATAGCCAATAGAAAATAGATGATTCTTTGCATTGGATCAGTAATAGGTATGCTCTGCACGTGAGTTACCCTTAGGTGCCTTTCAATTATGAAATTGACCTTTTTTCCCTTAGAAAATTTGAGTATTTAATGATCTTGGCAACACAGTAACAGTGTTATATACCCATTGTAATATATCATGAGAGAATTTATACCATAAAACATTTGAATTTCTGGAAAAATAAAATATCTTCCTAAATTTAGCTGCATTATATTTCTTCATATGCATATTGAAGGAAGTTGAAACTTACAATCTCTGGGGGAAAAAGGAAACTGAGGACTCTGACCTTTCACAATTACCCTTATCTCTCAAAGATCCCTTGCCTGCCATAGGAAAGCCCACCAAAACCATCTGACAAACTCTTTCCATGATGTGATCCTGCAAAATCCTCTAAAACTCAGATCTTTATGGGGTAGCCAATCACCATTTTCCTCTTGAAAATGTGCTCCCTCTGCTACTTAACAAAGCGTCGCTGTTTCTTTTTGTTTTCTTTTCTTTTTTCAGTATTCTCTTTCAAGGGCTTTCACATATATTTGATTTCACATATATTTATCTGTGTAACCATCTGATAAGGTGCAGATATACTTAATGAAAGGAAAAAATTGGCTAGAAGACAGCATACATTTTCAAAAACTCAAAATGCTTTCCACTGAAATATTAAAAAATAGTTACCATTTTTGTAACTTTGCTATATAAATTACTATTATATTCTTATTTTTGTATTTCTGAAAATTATTCTTATAATTTTCATTTCCTCTGATACATATTTTTCAAGTTAAGGTACTATTTCAGATGACTAGTAAGTATACATTTCTAAGTATCTGAAAAATTTTGTTATGCTTTCTTTTCCTTCCAGGAAAAATAATTCTGTAAATAAATGGCTATATAACTATACCAAGACAGGTGAATTAATAATCAGTTATTATTGTTACATAACTAAAGTCAATATACATCTTTTCCTTAACTGTTTTTCATAAAATACATTACAAACTCTTTCACTTTTAATAATTGTGGAGTTTCTTCTGCAATAATGTTACGTTTAGTTTATATATTTGAATTTGTTAACATATCTGGAAGACTAAGTCAATGTGGAGATCCTTTTGTTCCTTTTTCAATCCTAACTCAATTTTTTTCAACAAATGTAAGAATCTGCTTCATTAATGTTCCTGTATTTTGTTCTATAGCAATTGAGTTAGTTTATGTTCTATATCAATTAAATCAGTTCTTTATGATTTTATGGTGTTTAAAAATGTGGAAGTCATGTATAGCTTGAGGTTCAATGTCTGGTTAGAATTAAGTTGAATAATTAATCAGTACTTTGATTCATTTATTAAGATGTATTCAAATTAAAATTAGTTTCTTTACTAGATTCCCTAGACTAGTAAGTACAATAAATGGTCTGTGCTCTGAATAGACTATCGAATATTATAAATATAACATTTAGTGTCAGAGGATAATTCAATCACATAAAATATAGCATTAGTTAATATCAAAACAATCAAATATTAGTTAATTCAAAGTTCAGAAAATAGTTCTCATTGCACAAAAAAAGAGGACATTACAAGTATTTAAATTACTCATTGCAGATTTTCTAACTTATCATTCAATCATGTGAAGAATTCTTACAATATTAGATTAAAAATTATTCAACAAGGCAGGATCCTATTTTATTAATCTAGAATCTTGACACATGGGTTGGGAATATCTGATTATATTCTCTTTAAGATTTAAAATTCCCAGACTTCCTTGAAACTTGGTGACAGTGCATTTTGAACTACCCATCATGGATTGAATTATTTGGACTTACAATTCAAAACTTCAGGTGTACCACATAGGTCTTCTATTATGTTTTGGAAACGAGACATCCAGGCCAGAGGGTACAAACAGGATGCATGTTCAGGTAGCTCAGTTTGCCATGTAGCTGCCATGATGACATCAGCTTCCTTCCCTCAGCTCACACACCTACCTAGATCTATGAAGAGTTCTATATGATTGACACAGAATGAAGTTTGGTATGAGGAAGCAATAAAACTTGGATTCTAGCAGTAATATGGCACCAATCTTAGAGGTTTGCTACCCTCATTCTAGCTACAACAAACTTTCCAAATTCGTCAGGAAATCTGAAAATCAAGTTTCATGAACTTGAAGTAGCCTTCTGAAAAAGGCACTCAGAAGTAGCCTTCTGAAAAATCTTCCTAAATGAGCAGGAAAGCTTTGGGTGGCCTAGCAACTACACTTAAAAGGGTGTGAAGCACAAGGTCCCTAGTGAGTCATTAGAAGTAATGGCAGGTGGTTTCTCTTCTGCTTGTGTGCCTTGGTTTCTGAATCTGTGTATTCTTCCTTTTGAAGACACAGTGCCTTAAAGCAATCTCTGATGTAATGCCTTCATTGCATCCTGGAAGGCAGCACCACACCCTCCCAAGGCCTTGTCTTGGTTCATCACTTCAGCTTCACCTTCAACAGATCTCATAGCGTCCATAGGTTCTGGATGGAGCAGAACATGGTGCAACAGTGAATCTCATGGTGGTGGGTCCATTCCAATATATCGCGTACTATGAAATTTCTTTCTTGCATGTTTGAGGAGAGTATCTTCATGAGGAAACCTCAATCTTTTCTTGTAAAGCCTTCAACTGATTGGATGAGGACTACCCATGGTATGGAAGATAATTTGGTTTATTCTGAGTCCACCAATTTAAGAGTCAATTACAACTAAACATACACCATCTAGCTAGACTGGAGTTTGACCAAACATTTGGCTAACCTTACCAGAAAAACTGGCACATGACACTTGTATTTTATGCAGATGACAAAATGTAAAAGCATGTCCTACTTCAGAGGGAAAACACAAAAGAAAAATCTTAGAGGTTTGCTATCCTCATTCTAGCTACAACAAACTTTCCAAATTTGTCAGGAAATCTGAAAATCAAGTTTCATGAACATGCAAATTTAAGTTTAAGTGATTAGAATGGCGGTTACAGTTCAGTTCTGGGCTTGGAAAGAATGATCCTTGCTTCCAAGTTTCATTTATGAAAAAAAAAGTCAAGTGACCTCTAAAGGTTATAGAAATTGGTAACATATTCTCCTTTATGTTTTGAATGACAGTCTTTTTCAGAATATCTGATTGAAATGATGTGAGGCCTCTGTACAGAGGTAGACACAGGAAGAAAAAGTTATCTCATGTTGACAGGAAACAGGTCATTTTCTGTTCTTTTTCTTTATCCTTTTTCATTGGCCCACATACATATCAAATTTTCTGTTAAAGTATTGATGCAGTGGAGAAATATAAAAATATATTGTGTTTCAAACATATTCAGAGTATAGACTCTGATTCTGATGAATGAAATTTGATATTAAAGATAGATCCAAAGTGAAAAACATTTCATTTGTTTTTAAATATATTGTCAAGGGTTATTTTAGTTTTAAAGAAAAGTGTTTAAATGAAAATTTTGTCCAGAGTAAACTTAAGGTCGTGCTTAAAACTTAAGTTAGTATTTTGAAATGGGTGACCTGGAGGCAATTTTCTAGTATTATCCTGAAATGGAGAGTGTGGTAATGGAAACAATGGATATCTGAGAAGCTCTGTTTGCTTTGAGGCCAGAATCTTCAAGAGTTGATAGATCTCATAAAGTTCTCTCACCCTCTAAATCTACTATCCAAGGAGCATGCTTATTTTGCTGATAATTTTACTCATAAATTTAGTAATTTAATGAATATTTAAGAAAAAGCACTGTTTTTAATTCTACAATCACATACATGTTTTTGGCATTCATGGTTTGTTTCTTTGGGCCAATTCTATAATAGTACATTAGGTACTATCTACTTTGCACTCTGTAAGATAAAAGGTGGGCATTTTATTTCCATTGTAGATCTTGAAACTCACCTTCAGTAAAAGTCCTGTAGTCCTAAGAGTATATCAGTAAGCACTATTTGAGTCTTCATGATATAGAATGAAAACTTGATGGGAACCAAAATTTTTGCTCGACATACCAACACAGCAGATAAGCCAAAAACTGGACTGCAAACATCAAATATGCTGCAGGATTAATAGTATTTCTCATGTGCAAAATTGTAAACTGAACCTAACTTCACATCAGATGAGAAAAAACAAAAATTCAATCCTGATGGATTGTATCTTTTGATTGTAAAAGATAATGTTTTTGAGAAGACAATTGCTTACATTTACTTTTACCAGAATTTTCTAACATATAGCTACCCCTTTCTCTTACCCCATTCACCTTTTTAGCCTCACCATTCCCTGCTACTTCTTCCTCAACTGAAGAAACATTTTGCAAGTGAACAACATCAGAGGAGAACTATTATTCATTAAATCAAAAAATCTACCTATCCATACTGTTAGATGGGTAGACACACAAAAGACATGAAAAAGCAAGGGAACAAATTGCTACAAGCAAACCAAGATACTCCAACAACAGAATCCATTTATACCACAGTGAAAGAAATTTCAGAGAAGGAGTTTAGAATGTACATAGTTAAACTGATCTGCAAAATCAAGGATGATGTAATAGACAAATAAATACAGGTAGCAAAAGATCACTTCAATAAAGAGATAGAGATTCTGAAAAAATAAAACAGAAATCCTTGAAATGAAGGAAACAATAAAACAAATTAAAAATTCAATAGAATCACAAACAGACTAGACCACTTGGAAGATGAAACTCAGGCAATGAAGACAAAATATGTAATCTTGAAAATAGACTGACCATGGAGAGAAGATGGTAAGAAACCATGAATAGAAATTCCAAGAGTTATGGGATAATATGAAAAGACCAAATTTAAGATTTATCAGGATGGATGAAGGTGTAGAGAAACAAACCAAAGGAAAGCATAATCTTTTCTAAAAACTAAGACCTACATAATGGAGTTGGGGGGTGGGAGTAAGAGAATAATGGAGGAAGTTTAGGTTACATAGAAGCGAATGAGAAGGGGGAGGGGTCAGGGGTATGAAAGACAGTGGAATAAGACAGACATCATTACCCTATGTACATGTATGATTACGTGAATGGTGTGAAAAATAAAAAGACTCAACAATATGCTGTCTCCAAGAGATTTTCCAAGAGAATCAATCTAACAAAATGTAAACTACAGAACACTAAAGAGAGAAAGTGAAGAAGACCTTAGAAGATGGAAAGATCTCCCATGCTCTTGGATAGGCAGAATAACAGTGTCAAAATGGCCATACTACCAAAAGGGTTATACAGATTTAATGTAATTTAATGACATTTTTCATAGAAATAGAAAAACAAATCATGAAATTCATTTGGATGAAAAAAGAGACCCAGAATAAACAAAGCAATCCTTAGCAAGAAAAATGAAGCAGTAGGCCTCACAATACCAGACCTTAAAATATATACAGAGCCATAAGTAACAAAAGTGGCAAGGCACTGCAATCCAAAGAATTACATAAACCAATGGTACAGAATAGAAGACCCAGAGCCAAACCCACATAAATACAGTTATCTCATATTAGACAAAGGTGCCAAAAACATACAATGGAGAAAAGATAGCCTCTTTAACAAATGGTGCTAGGAAAACTGGAAATCCAGATGTAGCAAAATGAAATTAAACCCATATCTCTCCCACCCTGCATGAAACTAAGTCAAAGTGGATCAAAGATTTAGGCACTAGAACAGAGACTGTGTACCTAACGTTGGGCCCAAATCTCCACCATGTCTGTTTAGGAACTGACTTCCTTAACAAGACTCCTAAAGCACAAAAAGTAAAATAAAAAATCAATAAATGGAATGAAATCAAACTAAAAAGCTTCTTCACAGCAAGGAAAATAATCAATAATGTAAAGAGAGAGCCTACAGAGTGGAAAAAAAAGCTTTACTACAGGCACCTCAGATAGGCCATTAATCTCCAAGATATGTAAAGAACCCAAAAAACTTAACACCAAAAATTCAAATAACCCAATCAATAAATGGGCTAAGGAACTGAACAGACACTTCACAGAGGAAGAAATATAAATACATGATCAACAAACATGAAAAAATATTCAACATCTCTAGCAATTAGAGAAATGGAAATCAAAACTACACTGAGATTCCATTTTACTCCAGTGAGAATGGAAAGCATCAAGAATACAAGCAATAATAAGCGTTGGTGAGGATGTGGGGAAAAAGGTACACTCATACATTGCTGATGGGAATGGAAATTGGCACAACCATTATGGAAAGCAGTATGGAGATTCCTAAGAAAACTTGGAATGGAATCACTATTTTACCCAGTCATCCCACTCCTAGGTTTATAACCAAAGGACTTAAAATCAGCATACTACAGAGATGCAGCCACATCAATGTTTATAGCCACTCAATTCACAACAGCTAAACTATGGAACCAACCTCAGTGCTCTTCAACAGATGAATGGATAAAAAAAATGTGGTGTACACACAGAATGGAATATTACTCAGCCTTAAAGAAGAATGGAATCATGGCATTTTCCAGTAAATGGATGCAACTGGAGAATATTATGCTAAGCAAAATAAGCTAATCTCGAAAAACAAAATGCTGAATGTTTTCTCTGATGTGCAGATACTTCCTGGCACAAGATAAACATGAAATAAATGTTACCACTCTACACAAACAATGTTTTAAGAAAGTTGACTATATTTGTGGTTTCCACTTCCTAATCTCTCCTTTTCTCTTCAAAACAAAAATCAAGCAGCTCTGCATCCACGGGGGTGGAGGGTAACGATCTGTAATTCTCTACTGCACAGGGAATAAACTTGAATCTCTTTTTTAGACCTTATGCCATCAAACCCTTAATCATTTCTTATATCTTGTCCTAAAATAATTTGCATTTTGTTCTCTGTGGCCTGAATACAGTATTCCCTTCAACATGGCAAGGTTCTTCTTAGCTTTGTTAATTTTTTTTTTCTAATATACCTATTTCACAAAAACTCTCATGAAAGTAGGAATTGTGTCTTTTCGCCACAACATTCTTTGCACCTAGAGTATCTGGCATGTATACTGGGTTCTCAAAAACATGTGTGCTCTGTATAATTAATTAGCAAATATTTATCAATTTGGCTTTCTTTGTCAATTAAGGTGATTCGGATTTCCTAAATTCAACAGATACATATTCCTACATATTATTCCTTCCCTGAGATTGGTGAGACCACTCTTTCCTATTCTTTCTTTAATCCTATACTGTTTTCTCCTTGTAGGTATTCTTCATAAGAAATACCTTAAATATCTCTGGACATCTAAACTTTGAGTAACCCACGACTGCATTAACTTTATGTATTTTATATTCTCTCCTTAGGTGAAATGTTCAGTTCCATAGTTAATGATTCCTAAATTTCTATGAATAGCCTGGACCAATTCTTGAGTTGCACACTTACATAACTACTCAGTATTGTGTTTGCCCACAGTGGAAATGGTGCCTTTACTCCTTAAGACTGTCTCAATCCTGTGTTATACATACCAACTGGTAGTGTTATTAGCCACTCAGCTGGTCAAGCCAGACACATAGATGATCCCTGTTTTTCTTTTTCCCTCTTTCACATCAGAAATCCATCCTATTTTATGAATCCATCTCATGCTCTCCTATCTCCAAGTTCAATGAATCATGATCATTGTTGACCTCTACCATCTACCATCGTACTCTTATCTAATACTTTCTCCACAAATAAAGGTCCTTCCCAGTTTTAACTTAAATAAATAAATAATACTTAATCAATTTGTGCTAATCTTAGAATAATGAAACATCCGGAATGAACAACATTCACAAGGGTCTGCCTCCAGCCTCCCAAGGCTTACTATTCTTTAGCTGAGCTGGTTTCCTTCCAATGCTTCAAATTCTGCAGATCTTGCTAGACAAGACTTTGCACTTGCTTTTTACTCCGGAGTCATTTTTTCTTTTTCCTATTTGCAAGGCACCCTTCTTCTACTTCCTTCAGTTCATTGCTGAAGTGCTATGTCTCAGAAAGTTCTTTTTTCCCTAAAAAATTCAATATGAACTAGATTTTTATCACTTATTTTATGATAAAGACCAAGTTTGTTTCCTTAATCTTATCATAAAATTTTAAATGTTTCTATTATTACCTTTTTTCTTTTGTTGTTTCCATTGAAATGTGAATCACATGATTTTAAGGATATTGATTTTTATTTTCTCCTCTTCTTTTTCTTCTTTTCTCCCCTTCAGTTAATCACTAAAGTCTGGTACAGAATCTGGTGTTTGAAGTTTCCACTGCAGTCAATGTTCAGTAAATATTTTGAATAATTAATTATATAATTTCCAGGTAATTTAAGTATTTATGGATTAACACTTTGAACCAATACCAGTGGCAACACTTAAGAGCTCTCTAGTTTGCAGAATCTTCATTTTAATGAAATCCCATTTTTTTCCTGCACATTAAAGATTGAAAAATGTTGAATTAATGTGCACCGATTTTTATTTTAAAAAATATCAGTCGAGAGTTCAAGATTTTTATACATATGTAAGGTTGATTGTAAAACATTCCTCGGAATAAAGACTATCTAAAAAATACTTGAAATGAGGCAAATGGATAAAATGAATAGAATAGGTAGGAAAAATAGAGTGTTTTAAGAAAAGCTTTTAGGCACAAGCAAGTGAATCATATACAAAAGGAATCAGGACTATATAAAGATGTATGTCACCAATGGTAGTTGCATGGAATCAAGCATATGGACCAAGATAAATGAAAAACAATTTTAAGTGAAGCCAACCACTAGGAACTGAAATGTCTTTTTTCAGACACAAAGAAAATTCACAATCATAAAGACACTCAAAATAGAGTGTTTAATATTACATGTGGGAGAGTTCATAACATATTGCTGGGATTGCTGAGGAAGTAGAAGTTGGCTATAGCTTTATTCTAGATGTTATTCATTTTGCGCTTCCATATAGATATGTGGATATATATATGTGGAGGGAGAGAGAGAGAGAGACAGAAACAGAGTGGGGGGAATAGAAAGAGAGAGTTTTAGCAATTCAACCTACTTCTTTTAAACAGCAAAACAACAGCAGGTGATGTGAATGAGATCTTGCATGTGTAAGAAGCACCAAAAAGATACTTCCTAATATATTTTAGTTACCAAAAATGCAGTTTTAATAAAAAGAAAAATTTAAATATAATCAAGCTACCTAATGGATTTATTACAACTTTTCTTGACAACCCTTTCTTATAAAAATGTGTTTCCCTAGAAGGCAGGACACCTGGTATCATGAAGACTTCCTATATGCATGTTGCTAGTGGCAGACTGGGATAATGAAGTATTTCTTGCTGAAAGCTTTATATCAAATGCCAAATTCATTTCTCACAGCTGAATAAAATGTAAATATACAATGTGAAATATTCAAAAATATTCAATATGTTGAACTATAAAGTTGTTCAACCACACACATTAAAATTCTTCTGAATTCAAAAATAAATTGAATAGAATAAGGGAAAATGTGGTTTTGGATTAGTTTTGTGCACATTTTTTTTCTCAACCGAAGATATATGTCTGTATAGCCCAGATAATGCTTCCATCACCTCCAAATAGTCTATTAATTTGCTAACTCAAATTAACTAACAAAAAGATACAAATTTGAAATTCCTCCTTTTCTTTGTATGTACCTGTTCTGATCAAGTTAATGTATAGACATGTATATAACTCAGCTACAGTGAGATTATCAATATAATCTGTTTTTTTTTTATAATTTCATTTTTGGCTCATGCTGTCTTCTCAGTCTGTGATAATGTCCTTATGGTCATGGTTCCCATGGAACACTTGATCAATTACAAAGCCAGATTAAAGCACACCTGTAGGAAACACATTTCCTATTATTTTATTAATCACATCAGAGATCCATACTAGAATGAAGATTGCAGAGTTCAAGGACATCTGATTCAACTCTATACCCCCCAGGTCTAGCAAAGTTAGCAACATCATCCTGACCTTACAATATATCTTGAATGAATGAATAAGTACAAACAGTACAGATCCTAAAGTAGTGCTCCATGATTGTTTAGATTTTAGCTGACAGTTCAGCATCAAAGCAGTGAGTTATGTTTCTTGGTTCTATCAATCAATGGAGGAACTTTGGATTACATTGAGGGAAATGAGAGGGGGGAGGGGCCGGCGGTATGAAAGATTGGTGGAATGAGACAGATATCATTACCCTATGTGCATGTATGAGTACATGATGGTATGAATCTACATTATGCACAACCACAGAAACAAAAGTTGTACCCCATTTGTGTACAATGAATCCAAAGTCAGTCTGTAAAAATAAAAAACAAATAAAAAAGAAAAGCTAATATTTGACATGGCATTAAAATCTGAAAGTTTTGGTTGTTTAAAATATGAAGACTTGTGTCTCAGACTGCCTTATGTCTATCATGGTTGGGGGGCGGTTCTCACTCATTGTGGTCAGTAAAGGGCCCAGGATCTGGCACAGTCATTGTCTTGAGAGTTGTTTGCTGTCACTCCAGAGAGAGAGAGAGAATGATTAGTCATGTAGAGTGTAAAAGCTTAACCAGGCAGTGACTAACAGCACTTCACACGTTATTGACCAAAACAAATTACAAAACCAACCTTGATTCCAAAAGAATAAAATTCCAATGGAAGGAAGCTAATCCTACCATGTGTCTGTATGTGAACAACTGGAAACATTTGACTAACAGCTGTAATGATTATTACTAAACCAACTTTATTCAAATGGAATTAGGTTCGGAATATAGTAATATATGTTTTGCCATCTTTCACAATGGCAAAATGTGTATCAGGGTGATGAGAGAGAGAGAGAGAGAGTTCAGATAGCCAATTTTTCATCTGAAATACGTATCATTATTTTAATGCTGGAAGAGTCTGACACAGATGAAAATCTCTTGCAAATTTTATGAGAGATACAGCATGCAAACTTGAGTAATGAGAGAACTAGCTTAAGATAAGACAAATACAGTGCCTATGCTGTTTTAAGATGTTTTGCATACTTTGGGTTACAAATGAATGTGTTGAATACAAACTGTGTGTGTATTCATGAATACACAATACATAAATACACATAATACATAAATATGCATCTCATCACATCTCAGGTCCAAGCAAAGGAAGCACTAGGACAGCATCCTGCACGTAGGTGGTGGCATGAGTTTTTTCTTGCTCTTATTGCTAAGATAGATCACATTCATATTTCATATACCACCTATTGCTAGATCTTATGAGACTCCTAAATACAGTATAAAAGGAGTTTTATTTGAAATCTCTTGTTCCTGTTATGTGCAAGTTTATAACTGTAAGATCACAGAATTAAGTATCCTGGTGTCTCACTTCATAAGTAAATGAAAAGGAAATATATAGAACATATACAAAAATATATGTGTTGTCCAATAACATGTGTACCAAGGAGAACTTCAATTTATATTTTGGGTATAAACAATGTGTATTATTAATAAAAACATTATTTTTAGTAATATGATTATTAAATACATCTCTATATTTATTTTACTTTGAAGTTAAGCAGCTATGTGTTGGAGCAGTTGCAATTTTAGAGTTGCAATTTTCTGAAGTCTGGAGATGTTCTTAAGTAAAGTATACCTATGTATTTAATTACCTTGTCAAGGTGAGTAATATTCTGGGAAGGAATTCTTGGGGCATTTACAGGTCAAATCCCTCCTACATGTACCACTGCTATAAAAAGTTCACAGTCACAGAAAGTTCACGAAAGTGCTGGCTAATATCCCACTATAACAAAATCCTGCGAATGCACTGAGAATGAATTCCGCAGCACTGGTAGCACTTTAAATATTTTTATCTTCAAAAGTCCTGTTGTAATTGCCAAAATGTTGTTCCTCTTATTTTTGGGGAGGGGGGGCTGGGTATTGAACATGGGGGTTTTAATCACTGAACCACACTCTCAACCCTCTTTATGCTTTTATTTTGAGACAGGGTCTTGCTACATTACTGAGGGCCTCACTCAGTTGCTGAGGCTGGCATTGAACTCGAAATCCTCTTGCCTCAGCTTCCCAAGCCACCGTGATTACAGAGGTGCACCACTGCACCTGGCTCCAAAAGATTTATTTTTGAATGTGAACTCTTTGCCTCTTGTGATTTTATTGACATATTGTTCATTTTATTTTATTTTTTCCTGTGAAAAGTATGGACAAGTTACCTGATTTCTGATATTTCTTCATTGTTAATTTTTTCTTATATTTCACATTTTGAGATCCAGAAATTTTAAGTAGGTGACCAGAGGCATCTGTGGTCTAGGAAAATGAACAGAATCTGTATGTTCCTAGGATTTCACAGGTCACTTTATTATTTATTTGTGCTACTGTATTTTAGTAAGCATATAGCTGTTGTGCAGATCTTTTGAAGCCAGAGCATATCAGCACTGGTGAGATAAAGTCCAATGTCAGAAAGACAACTGCTTTGTTAATGTGGGGTGGTGAGAGGTTATTTGAACTACTGATGACACTTCCCTCCTCCCCTGGAAAGGAAGCAAAGTTTTTTTCTCTCTGATTCCCAAAGCAGATGCCTTTAGACAAAGAGAAAACTACCTGGTGAAAATATTTGGGAAAGACAAGACACTCTCTTCTCCTGCCCACCTTTTCATCCTGAAACTTTTATTCAGTCATTTCTTGGGTCACACTCATCAGTCTCTCATGACTCCCATCAGCCCACACATAGACACACATTGTCCCAAGTAGAGAGAGTTTATGTCTCAGGCACTAGTGGGGTTGTAGTCAGGAGATGAAGGCCTCCTCACTCTTTCCTTTAGTTCCTGGGGTTATGTCAGGAATTGTAAGCATCTTGAGATTCACACTGCTTTAGAACAGAGTAAAACTTAAGTTTTATTAAGTACAGTCTTAGTGATAAACACTCTCTGTAAAGTCCTTAGGGACTTTGGATAATTGAGTGTGCTGATAAAATAATTGCACTGATAAAACTGTCAATTGCCAGATCAAAGATATGGACTGTGAGGACAGAAGACGTTGGAGTAAATACGCCAGAACTGGGAACAATTTGGAAGTTCATGAATCACAAAGATCTCCACAGAGATGGGATTCAGTGAGTCAGGGAATGGGAAAGTGGAAGGACCAGAGGTAATTATCTGAGGGGGACCTCTAGAGCTAGGGCTTGGAGCTAAGTAGTTTGCATGGCAACAGGCTGACAGGAGCTCAGGCATAATGCTGGAACTGGATAATGGGGAGTTTAGTGGAATTAAGAATACAAAAATATGGAGGATGATATTTAGAGCAGATTGTTGACTAGTAGTGATTAAAGTAATGAAAATTTGGGAGGTAGATTAAAGGGTGAAATGTCATGCCACTGATAGGTAGAATATAGGTTGAGTAATTAATTCTTACAGACATGGCTTCCATAGCAAACATTCCTAATTGCTTAATTAATACTCATTTCTCCAATCGTTCTTTCTGAGAGAACTGTGATTTTGTTTTGTGTGACAATGCTCTCAGTTATATATCCTCAGAGTCTGGCCTTTTTAAAAAAATTATTTGTTTTTAACCTAAGGATGACATAGTCCTTGCCATTGATATGTAAGCAGATATAGTAAGATGGACATTCTTAG
Source organism: Glaucomys volans (assembly GCA_020662805.1). NCBI lineage: Eukaryota > Metazoa > Chordata > Mammalia > Rodentia > Sciuridae > Glaucomys > Glaucomys volans. The sequence continues at coordinate 1,229,548 of JAJEJO010004229.1, forward strand.
AAAGATTTTTTTGTTTTGTTTTTTGGCTAGGAGCAACATAACCAGTCGCTATATACTGTTTCTCAAATGTTGAAATTCAAATCCAGTGTGAAGGTATTAGGAGGTGCAGTGTTTGGTAGGTGATTAGGTAATGGGATTCTGCCTTTATAAGTTGGATTAATTCCCTTATAAAAGAGGCTTGGAGGATGTTCCTTTCACCATGTGAGGATGCGGGTCTATGAAAGAGGAAGCAAGCCCTAACCAGATAACAAATCACATATGCCTTGATCTTAGACTTCTTATGCTTCAGAACTGTGAGAAGTAAATTTCTAGTCTTTATAAGCTGTTCAGTGCATGGTATTCTATCAGCTGCCTGAGTGGTTTAAGACACTGGACCTGTCTTGTCCCTTATATCCTTTGTTCTTGACTCTATTAACTATTGGGAAGAATGGTACAATATCTGAATGTGAAGATGCAAACTTTGTATATCAAGATGCAGACCTTACACTGAAGATGTCTGAGCAGAGATACATAAGGAGCTTGAATTCTGATGTCTTAGAGAAGTCATTATATTATGAACCTTGGACATTCTTGCTATGTGACAAAATTAAATCATATATGATTAAGCCCTAATCAACAAATTTCTATTAAAGGTGATCACTCATAATCCCTAACTGGAAAAGTAAACAGTTGTAATGTTGCTGTATTAAAGTTATGCCTTAAGGAATAAAATCCTGACTTCTTAGATGACTGACATGCCCTAGTAGCAAATTCCCTGATTAAAAGGAAGGGCAGTGGTTGGCTTGTCTCCTACCAAGCTAAATCGTCCTCTCTAGGTGTTCAGAAATACTCCTAATGAAAAGAATGCTAATTCATTTATGATAATCCATACTATGCTATTCAGTTTTATTAAAAATATTATTATTCTGTGAAATTGATCCTTAGGTTAATTTGAAGAGGGGAAAAAAACTTGCCAGGTTAAAGTTTGAATAAATTAGGGAATGAAAAACAGTGTATGTTCTCAAAAATCTGATCATTAGTTGCAAAGTCACAGTTAATTTAATTATCTGTTCTTACTGCCTTGGAATAATAATGCAGAATGAGAATTATAATAATGAAGTTATTCCAAAAGACAGCCCTCTGGAATATTAAGGAAAAACCCACATGGTTTGGTTTTGAACTTTAAATATGACTTTAATAATCAGAGATATAATTTTAATGATAATTGTCTATTTGTTTTGTGAGACCACAATTTCATTTTTATTGTGCAACCTAATGTGAAATGTATTTATTATCTACCATTGTCTCTTACTGTCCAATTGAATATGTTCAAACACAGATATGTAGGCTAAATTTGTAGGCACCAAAGATGAACAGAACAAATTCTATAAATGTAGTTGAGACAACCAGTAATGCCTGAGGATTCTGATTAATATATGTAGCCAGAGATGGTATTTTACTTGAATTTGACTATGTAAACTCTGGAAATGCATGATATGCATATTATTTTAAATGTTTGTACACATTTCAGTTAGAGGAACACTAAGTTTGGTCTAGTGTAAAGAAAAATAACACACCTTTGAAAGAGGAGATTAAACTTCCTATTTAGAACCAAACTCTCTTTTAATTACGTGATACACACACACACACACACACACACACACACACACACACGACACACATAAACAAAATACACAGAAGATTCCACTGTTCATTGTTTTAGAAAACTCTGTTTACAAATTAAAGGACCTTCAGTTCTGATTTAACATGAATCAGTTCCAATAAATAGATTTGATGATCACCAAAAATCATCTAATTTAGAATCCTTATAATTGACAGTTAAATAAAACTAATGTTATTAAAGGCACTCTTCATAAAGGAAGCCTCCTTTCCCAGATAAAATCTCTTATCACAATCTTGGATCTTATCCATTCTCACAAAGTATGTTATATTAAATTCCAAAGTTCAGGATGGTTTTGGCACAAACATTACAGTTCATAAAAGATTTTCTAGTCCTTTTCTTTATATTTTAATAATATTTTGTAACCTGGTAATGCTGAATCAGTTCTTTACCAACATAACATAAATTTGAATAAGCATTTTTTATTACAAGATATATTTAAAAGTTAAGTTATCACTTACCCTCAGCAATAGTGGTATGTCTGAGAAAAATATTTCTCTGATTCACATATTAATTGGTTACAGAATCTGGAGTTGCATGTAGATCCCCATTCTAGCACTAAAAATTGCTGTATGTCTCAAGAGCCTGTGTCAATCTGATTTGTAACTACTGCTATGTTAACAAAAATTATTTTTATCCTCACATTACAACAGTTGAGTCCTGCATTCATAGTAAGATATACTTCTTCATAAAAAATTAACTTCTTAAAAATCTGTTTTAAAACTAGCTAATGGGAATAAATACAAAAAAGAAAAACCATATCTTCAATTAAATGTGTTTCCATAACACAGAGATAATGTTTCAATTTTCATATACTTATTTTTTCTCTTCCTTTCATAAACACTGCTTATAATTTCGTGCTAACATATTATACTTAATATTTAGTGATTATTCACACATAATTTTCTCAAATGAAACAACTTATTGTCTCAGGGAATCTCACAGTTGAAATGCATCTTAATGGCTATTTATTCTTACATTTCTTTATAATATCCCTTAAAAGTCTTCCTAGCATCATTCCAAAACCATACTATTACTTAAAAGTCTTTAAAATGTCACAGATTATTATAAGGGCAAGGAGCCCATTTTTGCCTTAAATTTGATTTTCTATTTCAGACAGCTCTAATTTTATGTTAGACTTATTTCATTGCTGCCCACTGGCAATAATGTGGTCCTCTAAAATTATTCAGAACCAGAAAAATACTGGGCTAAGGATTAGCTGAGTATTAGTCCTTGTGTTTATATGAGGCCCTAATTTCATTGAAAGAAAATAAAAAGCAAACCCTTATAGTAGGAAAATCATTCCTTTAGGGTAAATAATTATCATGTCTTCAGTGACTCTATATGTGCATATATATTTATCTCTGCTTCTAAATGCTCTTCTTAGAAATACCAAGAAACTTCTAAAGAAGTTTTTATTCATGTTGGTTCTCTATTCAGGCAGTCTGAATTTTGAATCCACTTTTTCTAGATGAGGCAAGTTATTTAATCTTCCTTTGACTTAGTTTCCAAATTTGGGAAATGACAATAATAATTATACTAAACATATAAAGTTATAAAGACAATTAAATTACCTAATATATTCTAAGTGCTTGGAACACCAAGTGACTGGCATATAGTATGTGCTCAATGCATATTAGATATGATTGAATAATGTCATTTGTTCATTCATTTTTAATGGTTTCCACTATAACCTATATGTTCATGACTGTATTCATGATTCAAAAGTCTACTAAGCTTCAGAGGCATAAAGACCACTCTTGTCACTCTCTGAGTCTAAACTTCTATAGGAACTCAAATTTGACATTATCTTCCACCCTTCCAGACCTGCTTGTCTGATACAAACTAGTCTGTCAACATGGCTGAATCTTGAGAATAATCTAAGACTCATCTCTTTTACCTCCTTTTGCCTTCACGTTTCTTTTGCTCCTTCTCATTCAACTATGGCGTGATCATGCTCACCAAAAGACAGGCTGAAATCCCTAACCCACAGGACTTGAACACTTGATCTTACTTGGAAATAAAGACTTTGCAGATACAATTAAGATGAGGTTATGTTAGATGAGGGTGCACCCTGAGTTTAATGATGTGTGTCCTTGAAGAAAAGAGACACAGAAATAAAGAAAGTACACAAAGAGGGATGAAGACCATGTAAAGATGAAAGCAGAGATTAAAGTGAGGTAGCTACCAGACAAGAAAAGCAAGAATTGTGAGCATCCATTAGAAACTTGATAAGGTGAGAAAGGACTTCTCTCTAGAGATTTCAGAGGTGGCACCATCCTGCAGACCACTTGTCTTCAGACTTCTTGTCTCCAGAAATGTGACAGAACAATTTCTGTTGTTTTAAGCCACACAATTTATAGTCCTTTGTCCAAGAGGCTCTAGGAAATGAATAAAAATTGATTTTTTAATTTTGTCTGTATAGTTCTTGAATCTATAGCCTTTCTTCCATCTCCATGATTAGTTCCAAATTGGTCGTATGTTGTCTCTCAAAATGGTACCTCTACTTTTGGTCTATGTTATGGGTCATGGAAATGATAAAATGGAAATAAACAGAAAGTCACAGATTAGAGGAGGCAGAATGCTAAAGTATATTATGAAGATAGAAGTTTGTAGGTATAAGGCCAAAAGAAGTTGAAAAAGAAATTTAGAGGTTTAGTGTAGTATAATCACCCTATGGAATAATAATGGACTATAATCAATCAATACCATTGGCAATGGACTGGTAGTAAATCATTAGTCTATTTTTAATTTATAAATATTGAAAAAAATGTAAGTGGGATCAGTTTGTTCCTTTCAAATTGTAAGTTGGCAGAGTCAGATATTTATCTGTTATAAATACCATCTCTGTAGCTTGAGGACATCTCAGAAATTGACCAGACTTCATCCATAACAGGCTAAAGGTGTGAAAGTAAAAATTCCTTTGAGATGGGACTGTGGGGAATACACAGGGGATCCTCAGAAGCTGTTTCACCATGATCAACCATCTGGTCACTCAGAGATTATTGCAGCCATGCTCAAGATGGTGGCAGACCTTGGTATTGACCATGTGGTGCTGGTTCTTCAGGAACACAGGATGCTGGAGAAAGGGGATTATGGAGGCTTCCATTGAGATTTCAAAGGAAAGTCTTGGAAGCCAGACAAAGTATAGCAGAGATGGAATCCTTGAAGGCAGCCCCTGAGAAAGCAATGCATGAAGATGTGAGAAGAAATCCAAAGCTGAAGTGGAGATCCATGAGATTAAGAAATTTTGGAATGGAAATGTTTATTCTGTGCATTATATATTGGATCTATGTAACTTGCTTTTGATCTCTACAGGGCTCAGTCAAGTTTGCTTTTGATTTTTACAGGGCTCACAGTCAAGTTTGCCATGAGTCTCAGATGAGATTTTGGATTTGGACTTTTGTCAAAGTTGGAACTGTTAAGATGAGAACTACTGAAGAGGGACTAAGTGTATGTTGCATTGTGAGATGGTCATGAGCTCTGGGACCAAGATGAGAATGTTATGGTTTGGATATAAGGTGTTCCCCAAAGGCTCATGTATGAGACAATGCAGAAATGCTCACAGGTGAAATGATTGAATTATGAGGAATGTAACCTTATCAGTAAATCATTCCATTTGAATGGGTTCCCTGGGTGACAACTGTAGGCAAGTGGGGTGTGACTGGATGAGGTGTGTCACTAGAGCCTACTGCCTTTGGAGTTTATAGTTTGTTCCTGACACCTCTAGTTCTGCTTCCTGGTTGCCATGTTCTGATCTGTTTCTGCCCTGCCTGGCCCTTCCACCATGAAGTTCTGCATCACCTTGAGTCCAGGGCTATGGAATCTGCCAACCATGGAATGAAACTCTGAACCTGTGAGCCAAAAAGAATTTCCTCTTCTAAAATAAAAGAACAAATAAAAATAATCCCATCTCTGCTGATGATTCTACAAAGGGTTTCTACATAGTGAACTCTATTCTGATGCTTACTTGATATTTTCACTTGAATTTGTAATAAGCTATTAAACTTCATATGGGCAAAATGGGACTTCATATTTTTCATCAAACATGCTCATCCCTGAATCTTTACTATAAAATTCAGTAACATATTCATATTTATATTCATTGATAGCTTAGTCCAAAATTTGCAGTCTTTCTTGCTTCCTCTGTCACATCCCACATCTTCTCACATTCAATCTATCTTCTCCTCTTTATTTTCATAGCATTTCCAGAATGCAATCACTTCTCAACACCTCCAGGGATATCATCCCAACCTGTTCCACTGCCTCTGTCTGCTAGACTACTCCAAATTGAAATCTCTAATTATATTCTGATTCCACACAGGAGAAGATATTCATTCTCCATAAGTAGCAGATGGTACCTTAAAAATATAAATCAGATAATATCACTTCCTTTCCAATCCTCTAATGACTTCTGCTAATCTTAATGTATAATCCAAGAACTTTAATGAAGTTCACGCCATCCTACCTGAGTTGATGTTGACTATGACTCCTATTTTATTTCTTTCTCTTCCTCAGGATTGCTGCCTTAGCTGCCCAGGTATCCTTGTTTTTCTTTGAAGAAGTCAGGCATGCTTCTCTTTAGAATACTTATATATACAATTTCTTATACCTGAAAAACTTGTCCCCAAAATATTTCCATGGTTTGCTCCTTTCCTTTGTTCAAAGGTCACCTCAACAAATCCATTTTATCTGATTATTCTTTCTAAAATTCCTCATATGACTATAAGACTTAGGTAAAGCTATAATAATCAGAAAGTGTCATATCAGGAAAAGAATAGACACATAAATGGAACAGAATAGATAACCTAGAAATAGATCAACAAAATATAGTTTCCTCACCTTTAACAAAAGAGCAAAAAGGCAGTATAATGCAGAAAAAGTCTTTCAACAATGTTGTAACCACTGTACATTCATACACAAAAATAATTTGAATATAGACAGAGACCTTACATATTTCACAAAAAGTAATTCAAAATTGATCATCTACCTAACTGCAAAATATAAAACTATAAAATTATTTTAAGACAATAGGAGAATATCTGAATGACTTAGAGTTTGATGATGACTTTTTAAATACACTAAAGGCATGGAACCTAAGAACATAATTGATAAAACTGACTTCATTAAAATGAAAAACCTCTTTCAGGGCACTTTCAAGAGGCTTAAAACATGAGTCAGAGTATAGGAGAAAATATTTGGAAAAGGTATATCTGATAAAGAACTCATATCCAATGTATAAAGAAAAGCTATAAATATCACTTAAGAAAATGAACAATTTATGGGAAAACAATGGGCAAAAGATCTGAACAAACAACGTAACAGGAAGATATGCAGAGCAATAAAAAGTATATGAAAATGTACTCGACACCATATAATATTAGAGAACTGCAAACTGAAACAATAAAGAATACTAAAACACAACTATTAGAATAATGAAAAACTTAAACAGTAAGAATAAGGAATACTGGAGAGCATGAGGAGTGACCTTTGTTCATTGCTGGAAGGAATGCAAAATGATTCAGTCACTTTGAAAGGTAGTTTGGTAACTTAGGAAACTAAACATAGTCCTACTACATAATCTAGCAATCTGTGTTTTTCACATTTACCCAAATGGGCTTCAAGCTTACATCCACACAACAATATGCACAGAGATATTCATAGTAGTTTTATTTGGTATTTCTTCCTTTATTTTTGCACGACTGGGGATCAATCCCATGGTCTCAGGCATGTGAAGCAAGTACTTTCCCACTGAGGCATAATTCCAGCCTTATTGTTTTTATTTTAAGGCGGAGTATCCCTAAATCACCCAAGCTGGCCTTGAATAGGCAATCCTGCCTCAATTCCTGGTGTAGATGGGATTACAGGCATCCTCTACCATGACCAGTTGTAGCTTTATATTTAATTACCCAAACTTGGAAGTCATCAAAGAATTCCCTTAGTTAATGAATGGATAAACTGGAACATCTAGACAATGTAATATTATTCCAAGCCATGGAAACTTACATGCATATTATTTAGTGAAAGAAGCCAGACTGAAAATATGGGGAATGTAAGAAAAGATCAGTAATATGAGGGGTTTCAGGGAAGGGGTTGAATAGGCTGAGCATGGAGGGTTTTTAGGTCAGTGACACTATTACATATATAACATTATTATGGTGGATATATATATCACTGTACATATTTCCAAACCCACAAAATGCAGCACACTAGGAGGTAATACAAATGTAAACATTGAACTTTAAGTGATATTGGTATGTCAATGTAGGTTTGTTGATTATACCATTCTGGTTCAGAATGTGTAATGGAGGAAGGTAGGAAATGCATGTGAATTCTCTATGCTTTCATATGAAAATGATAACCAATTAAAGATCATAGTGTAAAATATAAGACACTGGAAATACAAAATACATGCATTTTTAATTTTGTCATCAATGGCCCCAAATAAAAATTTGATAAAGTTAATAAGTTAAAATTAATCCTTAAGGAAATCATCACTCTAACTCTAATCCCTTACTCAGCTATACTGTTTGTAATTGAGCACAATTACTGACATTCAATTACATTTTCATTAGTATATCATCTGATCTTTCTATTGAAGCTTAAGCAGGCCATTCAAGATTTGGGACTTGACCTGTAGTGTTTAATAATTTGTATCCCTTGTACCTAACATACTGCCCAACACATAAATATTCAAACATATCTGTGAAATGCTAAATCACTAATGTTTTGTTTATTTAAAAAACTTTGGTGAACTTAAAGGAAAACCTTAAAGTAGTTAAATTTATCTCTTACTATGGTTTTGATATAACTCCCAAACGTTCATGTGTTGGAAGTTTGTCCCCAGTATAGTGATTCTGAAAGGTGTTGAAACCTTAGGCTGAAATCCTCAGGTTACTGGGATGCTGATTTCAGAAGAAACTAAGAGTTCTCATAAAAATGTTGTCATAAAAGAACAACACTGGTGGCTCCTCAGCCTCCTTGATTTTCTGTTTGGCAATACGATTGCTCCTTCTCCAATGCACTTCTGCTTTTTTTATGCCACCAATGACAAGGAGGTCCTCACCAGAGCTTGTTCAAAGCCCAGGAACTTCCCAAACTGTAAGCTTAAGCAACTTCTTTTCTTTATAAGTACCTATCCTCATGTATTCCATTATAGTGACAGAAAATGGACAAATTCAGGTGGTAGATAATATGTGTCCATTACATTATTTTCTATGCTACTTTTTATATATGAAATATTCCATAACTGAGAAAGATTAAAGCCCTTGTTAATACCTAGAACAGTTTTAGAATTCAGTAAAATACTATCAGAGAAAACAATGATAATGTGGCTAAGAAAAAAATGTTTAATATAATTAAATTTTCTAGTTTGTGTCAAAAGAGCATATTGATTTTTGAAATATTTATATAGACTGCTTAAGTATTGCTGTTTAGGAATTGCATGTAAAACATTACATCAAGTCCACCATAGTTATTTCTATCTTGTTAGTAGCCTGTCATGTTATTCTTCAGAAACAACATAATGTGACAAAAAATTTTCATTTTTTGTCATGAATTTTAATACATAACATATCTAGATCTTGAGATATGCATTTACTTTACCATTTAGACATAAAACTGAATTTATTTCTATCTTTTGTTAATTGCTGGCAATCTGTAGTTTAATTTTATTTTTTATTTAATTAAAATTATTTTAGCTGATATATAAATGTAGAAATTATACACATTATGTATCCAGTGATACATGTATACATTGTATAATGTTTCAAACAATTTAAACACATCTACCTCCTCAAATATTGACTGTTTCTTTATGGTGAGAACATTCAAAAGTCCTTTCTTCTGGCTTTTTGAAGTGAACAGGACATTATTGTTGTGTACAATCATCCTACTGGGCACTAGCACACCAGAACTTCTTGGTCTGATTTAACTGTAACTTAGTACTCATTGATCTGTTTAATTCTGAACATAGCCTAAGGCAGAGGCCAGACCCAGTGGTTTCTCTTAGTGAGCTCAGCTGGTTTTATTCCAAGTTCCCTGTGAAGAATCTCCTACCTCACAGAAAATATCAGTCTCATTGGCACCCTTGCTGTTTATATCCAGGGAAAAGTTGAAAACTAAATGTACATTAACTTTCTGTCCAGAATAAGCAGATAATATCAACAAGTTGATTTGTAACTACAAGAAAGCACACATCAAATCAGTACAGTTAAATAACTGAAAGACAGCAATTGTGATTTTTGAAATGGCTTTAAATTTTCAGGGTTGTTTATTAAGAATCATTTAAAGTTTCCGGTTGAGACAAAACAAAGGTTCAAAATAAATTATTCCATATTTAACTAGAATCATGTATTTCTGTTCACAGTAGGTAATATTAAGCAATGATTAATTAAGCCTAGTCACTTCTAAGAAAATACTTTAAAAACAGTTTAATGGAATGATATCCTGAATATTTTGGTATATTAAAGAATTCACTGAAGATATTTAAAGTTATTGTTTCAGTATTACATTCTTTTGCTGTTTGTCTTCTGAGTATATAAGGGGACCTCTTTCCAATTTAGCATGTTCAATAATACCTTGATATCTACAAATATAGTTTGTAACTACTCCATAATTCAATGTCAATACTATTCTTAGAACTTCTAAGTACATTTTTGAGGAAGGCAACCTGTTTTCTAAGTAATAGTAGTTCTCAAGGATTTAAGTGAAACTCTTATGTTAGTGCTTCCCTGAGTCTTTTCAAGCAGTTCCTGAAAAACTCAGTTTGTAAAATGCCTTAGAATGCAGCACCATTGACAGTGACTGAAGCTCTACTAAGAGCATCCAGGAGACGTGCAATTAAAACAAACATAAATTTGCCCAAACATATTCATGCACAGAAGTCTTTCTTGCTGACTATTGAAAATAACATGCGGGACTCTAATGTTAATGCAACTCTGAAAAGACTAGATCCATTTACTCATCTTTCACTGTCATGAAATGATAATATTCTGGGAATCAGTCGTTATGGAGAATCTCAGATCACAAACAATGTGCCAAGTGATTACAACGAGAGATGTTTTGAGCTCTGGACAGCTAGGAGAATACAATATTAACCCTTGGGATTGCCACAGGATCTACCTGCTATACTTTAATCATCAAGGAACAAGCACCATTGCTGCCCACAGTTGTCACCTCATTTGTGATCTTGTCAAGTGCTGGACACTGGGCTGCAGCTCCTGTTCACTGCTTCAAGTAATTCCCACAACAGTTCTGAGAGGCAGACACATGTTAGCATGTTCACTTAGCAGAGAAAAACTTGGGACCCAGAGAGGTTAAGCTATACTGTTAAAAATTGCAAAATAAACCAAGCCTAGACTGAGTTTTACCACCTAGGAGTCTTGGGTTTGTTGTTTTTGCTAAGCAAAGAATTGAAGAACAGGGCACAAAGAGAGGTTTATTACAAAAATGACAATAACAGTCTTCTCCAAAGAGAACAGGACCCAGAGTCAAGTCCAGTGGGGAAGTTTTGGCTTGTTCTTTTTATGGTCCCTGGAATTTCCTCCTTTTCCCATCTCCCCCCCACCCCTTATACATGCTCTCCTAACTATTGTTCATTGGTGTCCTCAGTGTAATCACATCTAGTTTAGTCTTTCTATTGGATCCCCCACTTATGAGCACGAGTACAGAAGTGTCAGTCTGAGTGGGTCCCCACTTGTCTCCATGAGCACTTTGGTCATTTGGGAAGATGATCTCATTGGAAGACCCTCTCCATTCTCCTTTGGTCTGGACCTGCCCCTGACTTCCCCATTCACCATCTTGCCCCAGTTTCCTAGCCCTTCTATATCTCCCGCAGCTCTTTAACTCCAAAGCTTCACAAGTACTGTGATTTTATTCCTTAGAACTAGTGTTTCTAGGATTCAAAGCATTGAATCCTGTGTTTATTTTTACTGAGACACGTTCAGGCTATTGATAAAGCCACATAGACTATTTTAAAATTTCAAATAGTTTGAAAAGCAGGCATATATATTTATATACTTCACTTATTTATATAGAAATATAAAGAATTTTAAAACTTGAAAAGCAAAATTAAAAACAGAATAATTACCTAGAAAAACATCGAGATTACTTGCACTACCATTTTAGTTTGTCTTTCATTATTTTCTTATAACTTCTTTTGTACATATATTATGAATCTACAGCAAGAAGAATTGGTGCTTGGTTTTTACTTAAATATTTTCTGAATATTGATCTAACAATAAATATAAATGTGCCATCACTTTAATAGCTGAATAATGCTCCTTGATATGAATCTGTAGAATAGTTGTTATTTTCCCAATCTCCAATTCCTTGAAAATAGATATTTCTAATTTGTGCATTCTCTTTTAAAATACACATCTATCTCTATACATTTTTTCTGAATATGTGGCATACATTATATGTAAACAGAGATAAAGTAGTAGCAGTCTTTCTGTTCCCAGAATTCCCAAGAACACTTAAACTCTCCAAGAAGTACTTCTAAAACTTGTTTTCTTTCCAAGAGGTGATAGAAGAAACATTATCATTCTTCTGTGCTTGGGGAGTGGGGCAGTGTATATATGCTCCAAGTTCAAGTTCAACTTCTATAACTTGAGGATAGATACTGGATAATGAAGACAGTATGACCGTGGCCACACAGATGCCTTAGAATTTTAATGATGCAGAGTACTTGGCAATTACTGAATTTTTTTCATCTTTAAGCCTCTGCTACAACATCTGAGTATGACAAAAAAAATTATGAACTTTGTTAGGTAGCTCAGACCTATTGCAATTTAATTATGTTCTTATGTTCTGAAGTAAACTCAAAATAGCTAAGAAATAATACAATTCAACAATAAAATTGTTCTTGTTTTTTTGCCTTTTGTCACTCAAGAATGTCTAGAAGTTGGTTTAGAGAATGAATCTTATGGAAGGAGTTTCCAGCCACTTCTTCAACTGCTATGGTGGGAAGGAGCAACAACCTCAGTCTATCCTCCCACTATCTGCAGGGTACGAGGTATGAAAGAGGAAATGTCCCTGAAAGAAATCAGATGCTTCTATGAATGGGTTACGGAAGCAATGAGTCTGAAAACCACAAAAGTTGCCCCCGCCCCCCCTGGACATACAAACACCCATCTGTAGTTAAAATTGGCAACTCTTATGTCTACCCCTTCAAGGAAGTCAGTCCTAGTAAAATTCTATTAAACATTAGGATTTGTTAGATAGATTTTATTTAGTCTACTTAATAAACTTATAGTAACTTTACTGACATGCAATATAGATAAAAATCTCACTCTGTAATGTTTTTACATGAAAAGTAACTTAGAAAAGGAAATCTATAATAGAAAACATATACTTTGATTCTATTGATGATTTGCATTTAAAGCACAAAAACTGTGTTTTAATTTAAAATCAGGAATTTCTACACTGCAAAAATAAGCAACCTTAAGCATAGAGTATGGGATTATGGTTCAGACCACTTGTGCTTAACGTTATTTTATATCACCTAGGGAAGCACCATTTTGGGCATTGTGAATTTGCATTGTGACATCCAAAGGGATAAAAACAATTCTTATATTTTTTTCTCTATGCTTTGATCCGAACCTTCAACTTCGATGACTAAGTTTTACAAATCATTTTGGCGAGATTCCAACTGTTGTAACATTAGTGCACAGAAAATGGGGGTCTTAAGTCACTATAAAATATTACTTTTGGGACTTTAAAGGACGGGCAGATGCATAAATATTGAAACAGGACATCCTCTGAGATATCTGTGAGACCTGAGAAGAATTATTGTTCCCTTTACTATGATATTACCTTAGGACTCCAATGGACTCAAAGGTAATAGAACAGAACAGGTAAAGCTGATCTATTCTAGATGGAACATTCCAAATGACCCTGTTTTGACCAGTCATACTGGAACAAGTGTTTTCTTGCAAAAGAGTTTGCTAATGCTTGCCATGTACAGTCCATTGTGAGACTGCTGAATATGGTTCCATTGCTTAGAACGGACCAAGGAGGACTGGCTTTGAAACTGAGTGGCAGAGTAGTTGGGCTCTTTTGAAAAAGTTTAATCTCCAGACTTTTAACCTGTGATCAGTAGGAACATGACAAATCTGGGATTACCAAAGAACTGCCACAAGATGGTAAAATACCCACAAAAGTAGGCAAAGGGTTGCTACAATATGCATGGTGGCAGGTGGCCCAGATGGCTAATTACTGGGTAGTAATTTTTATCATTTACTTAGCTGATTGAGACTTAAGGGTAAGATTTTAGGCATAATATAGGAAAGCAGGATTACAAGAAGTATAAAAAAATGCAAATAGTTTCAAAGAATGTGGCATAGATAGGCAATCTGAGGAAAGTTGTATATAGGAAAAATGAGACTGAAAAAAAGAAAGACAGCTCTTTTAGCCAGTGTCACCTAGCTTGAATGTATCATTGTTGAACCTTAGGATATACATTTGGAGTTAGATTTCACTGGGCAAATACTTAAAATCTGCACAATCTGCACAATCTGGACAATTTGCACAGATTTCACTCTTCCCCGAGTCCCTACTTCTCAATGAATATCTCCTGAGTCTACCAACCTATCTCTTAGAATAGTCTTATCATGTTACCTATATCCAGTTTGCATCTCTTGACATAAACCCAGGTATGTCTTGCTGTTTGCCCCTTTAGGTTGCTGATCTCCCTGTTTTTACCAGTGGGCACTTTAAATGAAGGCCTCATAAGCATCATGTGTGTGACTTGTTCACTGAACAGCAACGAATGATAGGGCTTACCTAGATCACTCACCGAAATAAGCAAGCACTGATTTACTTTGCTTTTAGGAGTTGGATCAGGGGATGAGGGGAGAGGCAGAGAAGAAGCAGTCAATAGCCAACAGAAGCTTGTTTGTACTGTAGCCAGAAAAACCTTAATTCACTATGGTAACTATTCCTAGAATGATCTGTACCCTTAGGGAACATTTTCAGGGAGAGTGTGAGATCAAAATTATTCAAACAATAATTGCATGAATTCATTTGCCACTTTTATCTTTTTATCCACTCATAAGTGCACAGAATATTTTTTTCCAAAGGTTGCATAGTATGTGATACAGATTAAATGCTGAAACATAAAGACAACTATCATGTATTATGCCAGATATAAATGGTGATTATGAAAATATAAATGATACCATACTATTCGCCAATTTAAATACTAAAACTATTTAAAATGTGCTAGTCATGTGAGCATATATTTGTTATTGATTTATACAATGAGTTCGTAAATAAATTTGTCTCAATTATAATTTATTTCTTTTGTGAGTATCAATTGACTAAATCCAAATACACAATAATTTTTTGAGGTTTTCAAAAACTTTCAAGAGTCTAAAGGGATCCTGGAGCTGAAAATGCTGAGAACGGCTGTTCTGAGGAGTTACAGATGTTTCAAGATATTCTTGGAGTCTCAAAAGTCTCTAGAGAAATAGAAACTTTCTACAGGTCTGTTCAAAGAAGTGAGCTAGGTATAGGCATTATTTATCTCTGCAACACACAGCTGAACATTTCAAATTTAACAAGATGCATATTCAGATATAGCACAGTATGCTGAACACTGTCAATTTATTTATACATTTATACCTTTGGAAGACTGTGAGGGACTTACCACATGAGCCCCAGCTTCCACCCATGAGCAACTGGCCGCTGTTGTTGTGTTCTGGGTTGAGTTGAATATTTCATGCTCTCAGAGTTGGATGACACTAGGCAATAAAACATCCAATTAACTGCTCTTGCTTTATTCCCATGTTGACTGTGAAATCATATAATTATAATTTAACTTGCCTATAGGGAAAAAATATGCTGATCAGTAAATAGAAGTATTCAGTCCTCTTGATAGCTGTATGCTTTATTTAATAATAATTAGGTCTCACTTGGTTGTCCTGTAAATTAGACTCTTCTGAGTGTGGTTAGTTTGATTTAATCCTCTGGAGTCTGATGGAGTCAGGGTGCATGAACATTCACATTTCTGAGCCTGTATAACTGAACACTATATCTGAGACATGGAATTCCTGTCAAGTAAGCACTTTACAGGGAAGTCACCTGCCCTTTCTTTCTTAATTATGTGTCTTTTTGAAAATTTTAGTAATGAGTTAAAAATCCCTTTATTTGGCGTTGGACCTGTAAGAGACACCAAATCCCCACTGCACCAATATTAACCTGTACCTGTAGTGCATGTTCAATATTGGAAGATTTATTCTGTATATAGATTTTCACCAGGACTTTTTTTATGTGCCTTAAATATTATTGGGAAATGTTACTACCATTTTACTTCATAGAAAAAATCAAATGCAACTGAGGAGTGAATTGCCCATTGATCTCCATAAAAACACTTTTAGGCTATTTGAGCACTAAGTGCTTTTAGGAGCTTATTGAACTTTTGAGCTGTAACTTTTGCTTTTATGCTAACTCTTCACAGCCACGATTTCAACCAGGGAGATGAATGTTATAAATTAGTAGTAGAAATAAACAAAAAACAAAAAAATCCCACATTTACCTTTCAAGTAAACTCCATGATTTCCTTCATTATCGTGAAGTATGTAACAGAAAAGCAGGTTGTGAACATAGAAAGGATGTTACATTTGACCCACCATTAAAAAACAGATATATAGAGTTGTTTGCTGGAATGATGGATCTGTGCTGATGATATCAACTCAGAGTTGCCCCCAGCACATGTCTGCAGTTCACTGCGTTTCATGGAGGAGGCTATGGCTCCTGTCAGCCTATGTTAACAAAATAAAAACAAAAGCCCTGAGGCTCCCATAATCCCCATACCTTCATATGATCAGTGGGTTCATGAGGTTTTCTTACCTGCCTGGCAGTCACATCATTTTATAGTGAATTTTCCTCTTCAAAGCATTCATTTTTGTCTATATTGTACCGGGACCCCCGGGTAGTTCTCCATACCAATGGGCTAAGCCAGAGTTTTCATGGTTCCCTAATAATAACACTATTGCCCTCACTTAGTCTCTTGAAGGCAATGAAGCACATATTTGAAACAATTAGTAGAGGTCAAGTAGTTATTCTTTACTGTGGAACTATTCATTCATTGAATGCTAAAACTTTCTGGTATCTTGTTCACTCAGGAACAAAATAATTAGCCTAGAAAATTCTGGTGTAGATGGTCTGATTGTAAATGGACTAGGAGAGGATTATTTTCCTCCTATATGAAAAAATTTTAAAAATAGCAAAAGTGTTTTTGTCCTTCACACCCTTTCCTATGGTCTTGACCAAAGGAAACAGGAAGGATTTATCAGAACTATAAAGAGATGTGTCTTGTCAGTTTGAAGAATGCCATGGCTTTGCAGCTTTTACACACTTTGGCTAACATACAGAGATGGGGGAAAGCCCTTCAGACTCTCCTCAGAGGAAATAAGAAACGGTTACATTGCCTGAAAAACCTGGAGAGAACTCAAGTGAAAGAGAGCTAACTGTAGAGATCCAAGGGTAGAACACCTCTCTCAGCAACAACACAGATCACATGAATGTGAAGACCTCTTTCTATCTGCACTTTCTGCTGCAGGCAATCTGCTGACTGCCAGCCATGGCTACTGAGAGCAAGAGCAGGTGAGGCCCTGGTCTTTGGTACCTCACTTTGTTGCAGTGACTCTTTAGTTACTAGCATTACATTCAAAACACTCCTACATTTTAAGTTTACCCGTATTGAGCCATATTTTTATATGTGGTGAGCATAGAGATATTCAAACATGAGCATTAAATTCCTGCAAAGTTTTGTAGTAGGAAACTATGTTTATTTCAATGTGATAAAGTCAATAGAAAAGCATTTAGAATATAATTAATTAATACATGAATAGAAATAATAAATAGAAATTTATAACTCTCCTTTTCTGAGGTAAAATAAAAATATTTTAAAAATTTTTCTAACAGGTAATTTAATAATAAACATTAGAAGATCCTTTCTACATATCTGTATTAATTGCATAAAGTACAATTTAAAAAAAAACAAATGTGCTTTGAATTCATTGTTAGAAAAATATCCCATCCATATAATTTTTCTTGACTCAAAATTATTAAACAACGTTTATTTAGAACTTAGGTGAAAGGCACTATACTCTATGAAGAGAACACAACAGAAAGTGTTAATCCAAATCTTCAAAACTTGCTACAACTACAAAATAGTATAAACTATTAGAAGTTGTATTAAGGAAGTATTTTCAACACAATGAAGCCCATAATGTGAGCAGCATTGACTCAGAATCTAAAAGTTATATGCAAATGACTTTTATATTTAAATATTTATCTATCTATCTATCTATCTATACATATATTAATACACGCACATAAACACAAGCACTGGATTCTCTGTTGTTTCATTGATCAGTTTGTCAGATCTTGTATCAATAACATACTGACATAATTATTAAACTTTTATTATAGTTATACATGTATATAAGGCTTTGCATTTTCATTTTGTATTTTAGAATTTTTCAGTCAACTCTGCTCACTTACCCTCCTCACCAAAAAAACAATTCTGCTCACTAACTCTCCACCAAAAATAATTTCATAGAATTTTAAGGAATTGTTCTTTAAGAACTTCATTATTATACCTGGGAGCCACGTTGGAGTGGCTTTGTAAAAGCATTTATCCTGTTTTTCAGGCCATGACATTTTAAAAAGAGAAGAGCCATTTCCATTTATAAGTAACTACTGTTGAAGCTTTAGAATTCTTGCTTAAAAGGCAATCTAGAATATCTGCACAATGGATATTTGTCACTGCTACTCATATATCCAAGGTCAATGAAGAAAAATAACATTTCTCTAGTACTTCCTGAAGAACATGAAGATATTAATGCCTTGGGCAAAATGATGACATCTAGATTTCTTCTTCTATTCCATACCCAATTGATTGACAGTGGCTCCCTGGGACCACATAGGAAACAATCACTTAAAGATGCCTGCCATGAAGGAGGGAAAGGCCATTCCGTGAGAAGGATAGACAACTTGAATTTTCCATTCCAAATATGCATATTATCATCTTTGTATGCATTAGACCAGATTTTTAGAGCTTTCTGCCTCAACTATTTAATTTTTCTTCCTTTATAGAGACATTTTCCCCTGAATTTCAGAGATATGTTATGATACTGATTTACACTAAAACAAATATCCCTACCAATTACTGTTGCACATAATTTTACTCACTGTAAATATGTTGTTGAAGATGGATTATTTGTCTTTTTTGTGAGGACAATAGAAAAAAATATCACTTTCAGATTTCTACCTGAGAGAAGACAGCTTCTGAAAAATCTTGGATTTTTTTTTTATCTTGTGGAGATCATGAATTATATAACCGTTAGGTACTTCAGTTGAAGTTGAAGTTAAAATGTTAGATATTAATAGACACATTATACTATATGAACAGTTCTTTTTTTCACAATTTATGTCAACTTTATTTTTGCCTTTCTTTTATTTTTCTCTTCTCTTTTGGGTCTCATTTTCCTCTCCACTGATTTTCTTATTTTTTTAATAGTTTTGTTACTTTTTAATAAAATAGTGTCAGTTTTAAAGTATTTGGGGGTGACTCAGAAAGGACTAAGGATGAATGAATGCCTAAGCCTGTGAAAATAAGGTACGCAGAGAGACTTGGGGAAGCACCATTAAGAGAGAGAAAGAGAACTTACATGGATTATTGGTATTTGTGACCAAATACATTACGTAGCTTTTGTTACCTCTAGTTATATAAAAATTAACAGAGTTATGAATTGAGAATAATTTAAATAAAAAGGAGAAAATGACAGCTTGGTTATTGTCCAATGCAAATGATTCAGAGGCATCTGGTTGGACAATGAGCTGTGTAGGTAGGGAAAGAAAGCAGTTTTATATAAAATATATATTGAACACTGCTAGAAGTTGAATCAGGAACTGGGGAATTTCTTCTGGAAAACAGGAAAAAGACAGGGGTGCGCACTTATGCATGCACATACACACACACACACACACACACACAAACACACACACACACCACAATTGAGAACTATATTGGAAAGTTTCCATTAAAAGAAGAATCTTACATCATTTATTTTTTAAAATTTAATTAATTAATTAATTTACTTTTTATTTAATTTTGATTCATTGAACACAAATGGAGCACAGCTATTGTTTTTCTGGTTGTACACAAAGTAGAGTCACACCATCTGTGCATTCATACATGTACACAGGGCAATGATGTCTGTCACACATTACTGTTATTATTCTTATCCCCCACCTCGACCCCCCCCCTTCCCTCTATGCTATCTATCCTTCTTCCATTCTTGCCACCCTTCCACCCCGCATTATGCATCATCATTCACTTATCAGAGAGACCATTCAGCCTTTGGATTTTTGGGATTGGCTAATCTCACTTAGCATAACAGTCTCCAACATCATCCATTAACCTAGAAATGCCATAATTTTATTCTTCTTTATGGCTGAGTAATATTCCATTGTGTATTTATACCACAGTTTCTTTATCCATTCATCTATTGAAGGGCATCTAGGTTGGTTCCAAAATCTAGCTATTGTGAATTGAGCAGCTATGAACATTGATGTGGCTGCATCACTGTAGTAATCTGATTTTAAGTCATTTCTAGGACAGAGAAAGGTGAGTCAAACCTGCTCTAAAAACTATAGATAAGTAGATTAAAGAATAGTCTGGAAGCGAGGGTCTCTTCTGAGGTCCAGCTTGGGGATACTAACCCTGACTATGCTGGTCCTTAAACTGAATATTCTCAAATAGATATGGAGTGATGTGGCCTAACACAGAAATTTTTACTTTTTTTTGAACAAACCCTAATTTATTTTCTATCCTAAATAAACGTGTGTAATTATGCTGAAATATTTCTACAGAAATACTGGAAGGTTAAAAAAATCCTTTCATATATAAAACAGTTTTCTGCTTTACATATTACCAAAGCATAAGTGTCTTAAACTGTTGAGAAATTTTAATGGCAGAAGAACACAATAGCAACACCAGGAAGAATGCTGGCTTATTTCAACAAGTTTAATTCAGGAAATTACCATGAGCTCAATTTTAAACTTGTATCACTTAAATCTCTGAAAATTCACATCACTACATTATGAGTGCTTGATAAGATAATCACTAAGATGCCTTCAGGCTCTTAAACTGTATGCTCTCTATTTATGACCACTGGTACTTGAGTTTTCTCTTATTATCTTACACACAACCACAGAGTCACGAGTGTTAGGTAGCTAAAATGTTTAATCCATGAGTTGATTTTAGTTTGCATTGCTTAAATTTAAAGAAACATACTAAAACATACTTTAATGTTTCATTTCTCACAAAAAGAATCTTATTAACTATATTTTAATGAGAATCATTTCTCCCACAAAATATATTTAAAATATGCTTCCCCTATTCTTATTATTCAAAATGATAGTAAACTAGAATTTTCTTTAATAACAATGTACTGACACATTAAAACACTAGATACACACTTTGAAAGTAGAATACTGCACTAAACTAGCCTTAACAATTACTTTCATTTTGACCAACAACATCTTTACCCCACACCTTTGTTTCATGTACAACAACTATTTTAGAGACCCTTGGATAAGGATGGCATAGGAGCATGCAATTCAACCCAAACGAGCATATAGAACTTATGGTACAACAGGTGCTTGATAATAATTACACAACTGTTGTAAGATGTCATGCTGTCCAATGGGGGTCTGTGGGAAGGGGAGGAAATTCAACCTACTTAAATCTTGTGAATGTATAATCAAATCATTAGGGTTACTGGTTTACACATTTTGAAAATAATCACTTTCTTCAATTTTAGAATTAACAGTTGGCAAAAGATTATGCAAAGTTTGGAAGGAATAATAAAGAAGTTAAAAGTGAGTGAAAAAGGAGGCTGAAACATGAAAACAGAAGTTATTGTAGGACAGCAGAAAACATATTTTATGCTTATTCATGACTATCAGAACACAGCTCAAGAGACAACTTGGAATATTGAAAGATGACTGAAAAACAGAGAAAAGAAAAGGAGAGCTCTGGAAAGATTTACTGTCCCAGCGGTGTGTGTTTACATTTCAAAGTGGTATGAAACCTGGAGCCAAGAGGACATTTCAGGGGTTGTAAATCTGGACACGCATATCTCATATTCTCCCCCACCCCACTTCATTTATTTATATTAAAAGAAAAAGAACTTAGGGAACTTCCCTTCTCTTCTTAGGAAGAGAATTTCTCTCCTGTCCCTAACAAATAAATAAGGGTGTAGGAGATGACCCGTGTACAAGCTTCTGATTGATATTTTGGCTGCTTCTTCCATGGTGCAAGAATCACCCTTTGTAAACACAGGCAGGGGCTGTTCCAGGAGCCTCAACTGCTTAGTAAAATAATAAAAGCCTTCAAAGTAATAAGTATTTTCTTGGATAATCCATAGATAAATGCAAATAATTTAATTTCTTATGAAACACGCTCTGCTCATTTTCCTTTATTTTTATTGTGGTAAAATATGCATAAAAAAGTTACCATTTTAACTATTTGATTTTTCGCTTTGTTTGCCTTTTTGCAGTGGTTTTTGCTGGGCTGTGCACATGCTAAGCAAGTGCTGTACCAATGAGCTATCCACCAAGACTCGTCTCGACTATTTTTAAATGCTTCAAGAGTATTCACCTTGTTGTGTAACCATTCATCACTATTCAGAGTTTTCATCTCCCCCAAGTAAAACTGTCCATAAAGCACTAACTCTCCAAATCCCTCTCCTCCAGCCCCTGATGACCACCTTCTAATTATTATCAGTTCAATTATTCTGGGAACATCATTTAAGTGAAAACACTTTTCTTCTCTTTTTTTTTTTTTTTAATGACAGGCTTATTTCACTAGAGAAGTGTCTTCAAGATTCATCCATGTGTTGAGAAGATGTCTCTCCTTTCTGTGTTGAATACCACTCCAATGTATGTCTATCACGTTTCTCATGTTCACTCAACCCACCAGTGGACACTTGGGATGCTTCTGCCTTTTGACTGGCATAAAGCTGCTATGCATGTTGCTGAACAAACATGTTTAAATGGAAATATTTATTTTATTCACAACGCAATTATTTCAAGAAAAATAATTTGGAAATAGGAGATATTTGAATATTGCCAACAATTTGTAAGATCTAATTATAATACACTTCTCTGCCTCTTACTCATGCTGGTAAGTTAAACTTACTTCTAGTAATCTCCAATAGCTGGATTAGCATAGGATGATATTTCCACATCTCAATATCATAATTTTTATAATGTAAATGCCTAATTATCCTAGTTTTATTCTAGTTTATGTTTCTATTTTGTTTGTTTTTTCAATTCTGCATCCTCATACTTTATTTAGCAAAAAGATCCAATTACTGACATTGGAGAATATCAATTTTTTCTTCCTTTCCCCATTCAATGCCAGCAAACTTTTCACTTTTGATAACTCTCTTTGTTGCTTTGAATTTGTAACGTATTTTGTGATTTACTTTTTGATCGTTTGTATCGATTTATCATATTTTAATAGAAAAAAAGGGAAACTTATTTTCCTGTTGACCTTTATTTTAATATTCAGTGTGTTCTTAAAGACTGAATTCCTCTAAGAGAAAAGGCTGTGAAAATGATTAAGATTATGTTCAGGCCTATATATACTAGGAATACACTAGTAAAGTTCTTTGGCAATATATTTGCTATAATCAAACTGTCACAGAAAAGGCATTTTATTGCAATGCCGGAGAATTGTGTCACAATTTCTATTCTTTCAATTTTATACCTGAGATTTTTTTCAAGGTTTTGAACATAATAGACTTCAATTTCTCTCCAGTTTAAAAATCAAAAAAAGAGATTGCATAAAATACTCACACAAATCAATAAGAAGAAAATAACTGTTTCATGAAAAGGGGACAGGATTCTTGAACAGGCAGTTCACCAATGAGTAACATGAAAGTACATGAAAGCGTTGTCAATATCAATACTCATCAATAAAATTAGAATTCAAACCAAAATGATGTTTTATTAAAAAATAAAAATAAAGGGCATCAACGAAAAGGGCAATATTAACCAGCACTGGTGAATACGTGGAGCTAGTAAGTCACCCACAGTGCCAGTGGAAGTAGAAACTCACAGAGACTGGGGAAGACATCATCAACTCTATTAAACTAAGGGTGTGTCTATGGTGGGGCCAAAGAATTTCACCCTTAGGTATACCAAAGACATATGGGCATCTGTGCACAATAAAGAAATACTCAAGATTATATCAGCTCTAGGCATAGTAGTTATAAACTTCTATCAGTTAAAATGCCCATAAAGAGAAGACTGCAGGAATAGTGGAACAGTCACTAAACGAATTGTTAAAGGACATAGAAAAATAATGAATTATGCTATATGCAAAAGCCTGCCAAACTTAAAGATACCATTGAGTAAAATAAACCTAAGAAGCTCAAAAAGAGAGTAAGATTATCTAAGATGGTAGAATTCAAAGAGAGGTTCTATTTGGGAGAAGTTACTGTCTCAGAGGGCCATGGAAGGAATTCTTTCTCTATTCCCATAACAATTATGTGATTGTATGTATTTATGAAAATTAATTCAGCTGTACCCATAAGATATATGGTTTTAACCACCTTACATTTACATTAATTAATAATAATAAAGCAAACATTTTCACCATGATCTCTCTCAAATATAAAATTCTATGATTCCGTAAAATTCTTTATTACTTTCTTATTTGTAATAGCATATTGTCCCTTGATTCAACTGTTTCTCAGTCAATATGAATTGTTCTCATGCTTGGCAATTCACTAAAACTCTAGTGAGTAATTTGAATGATAGTTATGCCTTCAAAACTTCTATTGACCACTGTGAATTTGACCTTAACTATCTCTCCCCCGACCACACCAACCAATCTTTACAATTTAAGTGCTTTGAGTAGCAATGTCACACATCAACTGTAATCACATTTCCACACTGGATTGGTAGAAAAGCAGTAGAAGATACTAATCCTATAAATTGATAATGTTACAAGGTTTACTTGTAAATAACTATTGTAGGATTAACTCTAATTCAATTTTTGATCAATGTTTCAATGTCAATACCTGGAAAATATCATTGGAGAGTGATTTATTTCTTCAAACTAAAATTTCTTAAAATAAAAAAGGACTAAATCCACAAATTAAATTTCTTAATAAATCAAGGAATTTACCTGTTTTGCTTTCATCTTTTACTCTTTAAAAATATTCTTAAAAATCTTTTTGATGTATGTGCTTTCAAAAAATAAAATAAGAAGGTAGTGTAATAAGATAAACCTATATCTCTCCTGGTATTAAAAGCAGGTGAAGATTTTTCTTTTCTTTAAACAGGAATTTGTCATAGCACTCATCCCTGATCAATGTTCATACTCAGATGTGTGTTTTGATTCCCATGTTATTTGAGGAAAGCACCTTCTCCATGACAATACGATGGCACATCTAAATTCTAGGGGATTTTATACCTCAGTAAACATCAATACAATGCAAATGATGATTTACTGGTTTTCTTTTATCTATGATCTTTTATTCATTGCCTCATGTAGAGCAAATGTGAAATGTACTCTTTGTTCCTCAAATACAGGGAGAGGGTGCAGAATTCTCATAACAGCTATCCTTTATTTACAAAAAACAATGAGAAGGAAAGAAGTCAACATTTTCACATTTTATTTTGTGGTAAATCCCTTTTGGTATTTTTAAAAACTCTAGTAGGATTGATTTGTCTTTAAGAAAATGGATATGGATTTTGCTTTTAAGTATTATATTAAAATGTTTTTCTTAAAGGATTTTGATTAAATAAAAATTAATGTAATTTTGATACAATCAAATATGTAATATTGACAGCCATAAACCTGCTTTAAATTCTCTTTAGTTGAGCTGTGATATGTGATCAATATTGGAGAAGCAAAGTATAAATACCAGAACGTGAGAATCATTATTATTTAGAGTTAGAGAGTTTTGCTTTTGATGATTATCAGTGCTCAATATTTAATTTGAATATTTATTTTCCAAATGTGAAGAGTTACAACTCTCAGATAATCACAGAATTGGAGAGCACCTTAATTATCATCAGAAGAAAGGGTTTTCTAATGAACCAATTTTTTTGTAAAAATTTTCACAAGTGGTCCCCAATATTTATGTCCAGCAAGAAGTTATGCATTCTACTGTTGGAAAATCAACATCTTGCTACTCTGCTTTCCGTGGTTGGTTGTTTTCACATTGAAATGTAATTCTACTTACAATTTCTGTCCATTGGTCTCATATGAGTTCTCCTTCTGCGTGCACAGAATATACACTCAGGTGATATCAGAGTGCCACAGATGTCCTGAGCTTCCAGCATCTGCTCATGCAGGCTAATCATCCACATGCTCACATCTAGATCTCTTTCTTTCTTTCTTTTTCTTTCTTTCTCTCTTGCTTTCATTCTCTTTCTTTCTCTTTTAAGTATTTTATTTTTTTGAATTTTATTTATTTATTTATTTATTTTTACAGACTGTTTTTATTCATTATATACAAATGGGGTACAACTTTTTGTTTCTATGGTTGTACTTGATGCAGATTTATACCTTATTGAACACCCTTCCTCTCTTTCTCCTTTTGTCCTTTGTTTCATTCCTGTGTTTTTTGCTTTCAGAAAGAATTTGGATCCACAGTATGCCAAACAATTTTGTAGCCTCTAAGGTTCAAAATTTTATTTCAAGATACAGTTTTCAAAGAACTTCAATAAACTGCCTAGAGTCAATTAAATAAATTATTACAAACCTAAAAAACAACTTATAATAGAAATAAATTCATGCATTATAATGTATGAATTCTAACAATAAGCTAGAGACACACATGTATTGTGGTTTTTGTTTTTCTGATCGCAAAGGTAAGTTGTCCATTACAGACAAATTTAACACAAATATTAAAATATTTATTGTAACTGTGGCAAATGTTTATTATGAATTGATTTTTGTGTCAAGCAATTCACTGAACACTTTGCATTTATTATCTAAGTTAAAAATCAAAAGAAAACTGCTTTATGTCCTACTATTGTTCTTATTTTCAAGTGCAAAAAGTAAGACAAAAAGACATTAAGTAATTAGCCAATGTTTACATTTATGGAGATTGGCTAATTTTGTATTTAAGTCAAGGTCATTTAGTTTCTGAACATGAACTTCTGAAATGCCCTAAGCAACATCAATATCACTCAAATTAGTTTGTGGACATGTTCTGTTTTTGATATCCCACATTTATTTTCTGTTTCTTTTGTCCACAGCTCCCTGGTTCTTCATTCAAATATACATCTCAAGCAGTGGGGCTTGTTCCATTACTCACAGTTCCCTGGGCCTTAAATAAAGCAGCAGCACCTTCCCCAGACATGTGAAGGCTTTATAGAGGACAATGACACTCAAATCCAGTCAAGGAGCCATGGGTAAGATTCTCTAAGTAAACACAATTCTTCTTTCTGCTGCAGAAGACACATAAAGAAACAGAAATCTCTTGTGAATGTGAACAACGATGAAATCAACTCTTTGAAGCTATTAGAAGTCATCCTGGGATATGAGGAGGATTTAGTATAAGCATTTAGGAGCCCAAACATTGACACAATTTGGTAAAGCTTGCTGCTAGATCAATCTTTATTTGAACTGTCCTTATACATATTTCAAAAATGTTCTCCTCCTGATCCAGTCTATATTGGTTGAGTTTGTGTTAGATGAAAGCAAATTTTTTAATCTGATGAAGGTCCATCAATAGAGTTGTGTTATTTATTATCCTCATAGTAGCAATAAGTACAAAATTGTGCTTCTTATTGTCCCCTCCAAATCCACTGGAGGCAGTTTTATTAACGCATTTACTCTTGACAGAACTCTGCCATTTCTCTGCCAAAATTCATAGGAATATATAAGTTTTATTGAAATGAAGGGATAAAGAGATTGCTACTTAAAAGACTCATGGTATGAGTTATGTGTATACATTGGAGTGGTTATATCCATTTATACATTTGTTTAATAATATTTGCTAAGTGTCTATGCTTAGCTAATCTGCTATAGATCATTATCCCTGGGGGTTGAAGTTTGATTACCTAACGAATTTTTGTGTTCAGAGAACTTCAAACACACATGCACACATATACACAGTGACACTTAGAACAGTTTAATGACAGAACAGTTTATATGATCAAATAATTTTAAGAATTGTGGGAAATAAATGTAGAATCATGTTACATAAGTTTTTCTGGTAGCATTGTCTATTTAGAATACCAAAATTGAACAAAATGCTCAGATGTTTAACAAATGACCTTCAACTGCATAGACATGAAATGATCGATAATTAGAAAAATGTCAGCACAGCTCTATGTTGTTCTTACAGAAACCTTTGTTACGCGAACAACGTGACACACATTTCACTGTTTTGACATGATTAAGTGTCAAGGGAGTGACATTTCTAAAGCAACGCAAGGTTGACTTACACTCACTAAAAATGCAGGTGTCTATTACCAGAGCTTGAAGGAGTATATATGTACAATATCTGGTATTTCAATGATTAATAATTTTCTATAATACAATATTTCTTTTGTATAGGAGAAAACATATTAAATTGGGGGAGCAGCTCAAACCAAAGAATTGGTAGTAATATGTTGGAAACACAATTCATTGTACATATTTTGGGTAAATTGATTTACACAATCGATTTACCACACAGAAATGCCTGTGTGTCAGGCATTTCTGAATAGCCTCACCTTATTTCAGTATTTAAGGTTAATTATTATTGGAAAAATATTATTGACTATAAGCATTTTATATACTTTATTATAGAGAAAATGACTTTTCCACATCTGTTCATAATTAAAAATATTATTGTAGTATTGAGATACCATAAAATCTTTAATTTACAAAAGAATTACTGATCAAGTTTTATTAACACATGCTTATTTTAAAAATGAGGACCTT
The DNA here is from genome assembly GCA_020662805.1 of Glaucomys volans. Classification (NCBI taxonomy): domain Eukaryota; kingdom Metazoa; phylum Chordata; class Mammalia; order Rodentia; family Sciuridae; genus Glaucomys; species Glaucomys volans. Next base: position 1,258,182 of record JAJEJO010004229.1, read on the forward strand.
AGCTGGAGATTGTGGCACACTCTTGTATTCCTAGCGGCTCAAGAGGAGGCTGAGGCAGGAGGATCACAAGTTCAAAGCCAACCTCAGCAATTTAGTAAGAGCCTAAGCAACTTAGTGAGATCCTGCCTCAAAATAAAAAAATAAAAATGGTGGTTCAGTGGTTAAGCTCCTCTGGATTAAACCCCAGTACCGAAAAAGAAAAAAGAAAAAGAAAAAGAAAGAATAATGAGAACCTTTTTCATTTGTTTTTATTCGAAAGAACAGTGTGATGTTACTTATATAATTGAGTCTGTTAAATTTGTCATTAATTTGGTTAAGAAGAGCATGAAAATTGACTATGAATTCTTTTTAAAAGAGGGGAAAGAGGAGTGAAAGGAGGGGAAAGCATATAGGGGTAGGAAGGACTGTAAAATTAATCAAACATTATTACCCTATGTACACATATGACTACACTACTGGTGTGTTTCTGCATCATGTACTACCAGAAGAATAGGAAGGATACTCCATTTATGTATGATGGGTTAAAATGCATTCTACTCTCATGTATAACCAATTGGAACAAATTAAAAAATAAATAGTTTTCTATTAAAAAATTGTTGTATAATAGTTTTTAAGTGCAATTTGGAAATAACCTCTGTAAATAAAGGAGGATGGCAATATGGGATTTTTTTTTTTTGCCTAAGAAATAGATTGGAGAGAAATCTAAGTAGAACTTAACCTCAGACCATAGACAGAAGAAATAATGGCAGAAACTACAAAAGTAATTTAATCTCCATTCATTACTTCTTTTATTCAGCAAATATTTATTATGTACCCACTATGCACTATGCAGTAACAAAGTAGCAATAAATAAGAAAAACTACATTACTGGTTTGATAGGATGCATAAACTGGAAAAGGCAATAATAGATATGTAATATCAGGTGGCTGTAAATGCTAACACTTAAAATAACAGTGTATCTGAATAGAGTATGACAAGTCTACCATTTCAGATATAATGACATAATAGTCACAGAGACCAGAAAGAAACAAAGACAAGAGTTAGGAAAGAGCTACACGAGAACCTGAAGGAAAATCCTTCTGGGAAACAAACAAACAAACAAAAAGGAAGTAGAAAAAGTCTTGAGATAGAAAGGATTAGACTATTGGTGTAGCTGTATCTCTGCAAACAAGGAGCTGTTGTTTGAACAAGAGTGGAGGAGGAGGGGACGGTACTAGAAGGAAATAGAGGAGAAAAGAATAGGGAGAGATGGTGCACATCATATTAGGAATAAGGGGAAGACTTTGGAATTTTTTCCCAAAGTTGTGGTCTAATGTTTCAGATTGAGTGTTTAATTTGGATCATAAAAACATTTTCAAATAAAATCGGAGAATGTGCAATTGATTAAAAGATCCTGATTTTTTTCTTTTGTTTCTGTTTTTACAAGTGAAGAAATTGAGAAGGGTCAAGAATAAATAATGGTCCATAATATTTTCACCTTTTAATGTATTTGGAGCTCTGCATGTAGTGAATGATATCTTCTTTCATTATTTCTTCTAAAAAGACCGTTTGCAGACATGTTCTCCTGCTTAATTGTACTTCATGGCACTTAGTGTTAACACAAATAATAGATATTTATATCTTTATAGTTCAGTTTTGTGTGTTCTACCACTATAATGTAAATTGCACAAGATAAGTAACATTATCTCTTTTTTTGATATTGTACTCCAAATGATGAGACTGGTGTTCATTAGATGATGAATGACTGAATTGATGTATTGTAGCTTGTTTTAGTTTGTTTTCTGATGCTATAACAGAATACCTTGGACTGGATAACTTACAAAAACATGAGAAATTTATTTCTCACATTCTTGAGGCTTAGAAGTTCAGATTAAAGGGCCACATCTGATGAGATCTGTCCTCCTCTGTTATAACATGGCAGAAATCAAGGGAGCACACATGAGATAGTAAGAGGAAGCCAGACTTACAAAATTACAACAAAGGCTCTCTCATGATAACCAAACCATTTTAGCTACATTAATCCATTCAGGAGGATAGAATCCTTATGACCCAACCATCTCGAAAAGGCCTCACCTTCCAACATTGTCACCTTGGTGTGAGTTTTGGTGAGTTTCAAACCATAGGGAAGCTCTTGACACTCAACTGTGGCATGAGGATGTGAGTGATGTCATGGATCATGGAAGCTATAATGCAGCCATGAATTTGTCCATTTGCAATGATATAATTCCTGAAGGATCTCTTGGATCTATTTCTTTCTATTTTACATAAAAATCATTTAGTACAGCATTTTTACACAACGAAAGGCAGCAGCTGTTGATAAGCTAGAGCTAATAGGGAAAGACCACAGTCACCTTGTTTTTTTAACTTATAAAAAATAATTATATTTTAAGGACAGAAGAAATGGAGAAAAGAGAAATAACAGATTGAAGATGCATGCTGAATTATAGAAAATGGGAAATGTATTGAGTGGAAGAAGTGAGATAATCAAGAGTGCAATAGAAGAGTCAATGAAAGTTGATAAATAGGAAATGTATTATTACTTGGCATTAAAAAGGATAAAATCCTAGAGATGAAGAATGAAATTATGGCGTTTGCTGGTAAATGGATGGAATTGGAGAATATCATGCTAAGTGAAATAAGCCAAACCCCCAAAACCAAAGGCTGAATGTTTTCTCTGCTATGTGGATATTCAGTCACAACAAGGCAGAGGGTGGCGCTGTGGAGGAATAGAGTAACTTTATATTAGGTGGACGGGAGTGAAGGGAGGGTAAGAGGGTTGGGAGTAGGCAGGATAGTAGAGTGAAACAGACATTATTACCTCATGTACATATATGACTGCATGACCAAGGTGATCCTTCAATATGCACAATCAGAAAAATGAGAAATCACACCCCATTTACGTATGATTTATCAAAATGTATAAATGAATTCTACTGTCATGTATAAGTAATTAAAACAATTTTTAAAAATTTAAAAAGTATAAAATCATTTCATATTTTAAAAGTATTAATATATTATCAATATTAAATAAAACTGAATGCTATATTGTTCTTACTTTCCTACCAACTATACCTTCCTCCAGAAACTAACATTTTAAAACTTCATTGCATATTTGATATACATGGTCATGTAACGTACTTTCCATATTTTATCTTGCTTAATTTTGAGAAAAAGTTAACAATATCCATTTAAAATAGTACCAACTTTAAAAGTCTATTACTTGCCTGAGTTTCAGCTTGAGTAAAATCTTATATTATTCATTTAAGAATAAAATTTTTTCTCGTGATTTATTATGATAGACTAGATTTCATGTCATCAGGGAGTATTAATGTGGGATTTACATAGTAATTGGTTTGACACACAGGCTGTACTGTACAGTGCTGTATACACAGATGGTAATGAATATACTAGTTGTATTTCCTCAGACTGGTGTAAAAATAGGAGGAAATGGATTTTTTGCACTCTTTGAGGTTTATAAGTAACCATATTCTTTATTGAGATAATTTTGATAAGCCTTTAAGCAGCCTGTAATTACATAGAATATAATTACATCAATGCTTATTAATGGAAAACAGAACAAAATGAAACTTCAGTTTTCATCTCAAGTTTAAATTAATAATTAGAATAAAAGTGGTTTGGTCTATGAATAAGTTTGAATATACTCCTATATTTTATGTATATGTAAAACAGTTTTAGAAGTGTTATATTATGTAAAAAAATCTCCAAAGCAAGTATTTTCAAATATCATTTAAGTAATAAATATTCCAAAGCATACATTTTAAAAAAGTACTGAAATGTAGAATAGTTATGAGTATTCATGTATATAGAATACACATATATGTATATATGTAATAAATGAGACTGAAAAAGTTGTATACGTAATAATATCACTTAAAATTAATGCCAATTCTGAATATATTAAATGATTTCTGAGGGGAAAATTGGGAAATAGTCTGATGCATATTGCACCATAATGATCATAATTTATATGCAAAAATATTTGATACTGAAAAATAAAACACATTAAATTATTTTTTAAATATCTCATTATTTACCATTTCAGCTACAAAAATTATTTAATAAAATGTTTACAGAATATGTTATTTTGTTCACATATGAAATATTTTATCTTTAGAGGATAGATCGCAATATTATTCTTAATAATTTCGAGTGAGTCAATAAGATAAATTCACAGTAGTGAAATAGTACATCAGATTGGAAAGTTCAAATGTACTCAGCATTCTGAAGGTTATCAAAAATAATTTCTTTGCAATTTTTCCCAGAAAAACACTTTTTAAAGTAGCATGCAACTTAGAAGTTTAAAATTTTCATGTGTGGTTTTCATGGGCATATTCACATTTTATTTTAACTGTATGTTTCCTTGCTAACACCCTCTCCCCCCACCACTTCAGGAAGGGGAGCTGCATGTAAGTCAAAGCCTGCGATTACTCATTTTGTAACCTATTATTTTTAATATTAGATATGTAGTAGGTGCTTAGTAAATATTTTCTGAATGCATGAACAAAACCAGTTTTATCTGCTACTATCTGTAAGGGAATTATTTTCAAGAGGGTAATTAAGGATATTCATATTTTTAAAAACTCTTCAATGATAGTAATTCCATTGTAAAATATATAAATTACATAGAAATTTCAAATATGTTTCAAATATCATTCCAACTACTTTTAAGCATAAAGCCTTAATAATGTCATAAAGTCTTATCTATTATAAAAATATTTGTATTTTATGGCACATGGTTAACTACTGAAATGAAAGCTTTAAAGAAAATAAAAGGTAACATAACATGCCTGCTAATGCTTTTCCCCATCTTTAATATAGGAAACAATGTAATTTAATGTTTCTGATGACTCAAGGTCATTTTCATGAATCTCAGTTATCTAGCATTCTATACTATTCGGGATATAATGGTAGCTACAGTTGTTGAGGCTGTGAATCTCATTTTCAAGTTTTAATGACTAATGTAATCAGATAAGAGATACATCTCAAAGTTGCCATTGTTTTGTCTTCTTCCACATTTTAGTCCCTTACTTTGTTTTATGATCATTATTTGCTAAGTTCCTGTAATTTGCTAAGGAAGACGATCAAGACTAAAGCTTGAGTATTTTGACCAAAGCACAGGAACTTGGGTGTGTGGAAGAAGGCAATAAGTAAAGCCAGATATGACACAAGTCATGCTCAGAAAGAAATCCTGAGGACAAGAGATGATCTTTTACAAAATTCTTCATAGATCTGACCTAATCCATCCCTGATACAATGACCTCTAAAACCGTAAAAAATTTCCCCCAACACTGGCACCTGCACATGGTGCCAGATGTTTTATTTAACACATTTGAAACTAAAAATCAATTTTGTTGTCATTCATTGCCCCTTTGAGGATTTTAACAGAAAATGAATCAATGCGAAGGAGAAAAGGGAGACAGACAGGATTATTTGTTTTGCATTAAACAAAAATGGGAATTTTTGATAACATTGATCAATAATTACAATTGGATTATTTCATAAAGCTGCACAATTGATAGGCATAGGCATTCATAAATTCATAACAAATCTACTTCTTCATACTTAGAAAAAAAAGCTTGGATAGCAAAAATGATATATTCAAGTTGTTTTAAAATATTTCAATGTGAATTTTAAAACTCATTTATTTTATTTCCTTCACATTCAGATTCTCAAGCTTGCAAAATGTTCACGAATCAGGAAAAATATATTGCATTTATTTCCTATCATTCATGGTCATGAGGATATTATTTAAAGTGACAGCACATAATTTTGCAATTTCCCCATTCTCTTTCCTGCCATTCATCACGATAGCTGACCCAGTCCTTTTTTCAAAAAAAGTTACCCTTATTAGTGCCAATACCATTTTATCCCATTTCTATTTTCCCCATGTAGAAAGTAACTCCTTATTGACCTTTGCTCACATCATGCCTCCCCATGAAGGGCATGGTAGAATCTGTGGACACACCCAAAGGAGTGAGGAAGATAAGACAAGCTCTCACATACTCACATATGCAGCATCTTGCCAGGTAGAGGGTCCAGGTAGAAAGCCAATCCTTCATCCCACAGTGATGTCTTACAGTGCTCCTCCATGTGCCAGGTGAAAAGCAGTGTCATCTATGGGAAATGAGAGGGAAGCAATATCTATAAATGATTTTCATTTTGAAGATGTTACCTCAGAAACATATGGTGAATCTCTTAATTACTTCTTTGGTTTTTCATTCCTCTGTCTTCTTACTTTCTCTCTCCCTCCCTCCCTCCATATCTCTCTCTCTCTCTCTCTCTCTCTCTCTCTCTCTTTCTCTTGAATCTAGAATTGATCACAGTTGACTCATAAAGACCAAGCTCACGAGGGGGCTATAAGGAAAAGAGCACCTTGACTCTTGGCAAGCTGTTTCTACTAGCTATGATTGCTCACTAGTTTTTTTTTTTTTATTTTTCCACCTCATTCTCAGAGTTAAATAACCAATTTATTTTAATTATTTATATCACATTCACTTTGTTGTGATGATGATAACAAGACAAACAAACAAACAACCAAACAAAACAGAGAAAGACAGAGAATTAGCCTAACCAGCCATCAAGTACAAGGGTGCTGACCTTGACCTGCCACTGATTTGAGTTGGTCACTTAATGTCTAGGCTTTCAATTGCATCTGTGGGAGGTCTTTAAAGCCTTTCCAATTGTGAACATTTTTAATTCCTAGGAGAGACCGTGAAGAATAGTATATACTTTGCCAGGTGTGGTTCCAGAGGCTTCGGTAGGCGAATCTCAAGTTGAAAGCCAGCTTCAGCAAAATTGAGGCACTAAGCAACTCAGTGAGACCCTGTCTCTAAATAAAATACAAAATAGGGCTGGGGATGTGGCTCAGTGGTCAAGTGCCCCTGAGTTCAATATTTGGTACCAAGGGAAAAAAACAAAACAAAACAAAACAACATTATGTATTGTATACTTTTCTCAAAAATCTTTTTTTTTTTTTTTTTTTTTAGGTATTTACTCATGGCCCTTCTTTCCATTATTCATTGTACCTCACAATTTTTGGGGACCCAACACTGACTCTTTTCATAAAGGTTGATCCATTCTATCCATTCTATATGTTTAAAATTTCTTATTCTTAATATTTTATATCAATGTATCCTATTCATATGAAAATTATAAGGAAAATGTGATAGTTTTCTAATAATTTTTATTGGAAGAATAAAATAACACCGATAAACAAAATAACCATCCCTTGTGTGTCTGTTGTGTTTTTGATTTGGAATGTCCCCTAAAAGATCATGTGTTGAAGGCTTGATTCTCAATGCAGCAATGTTCAGAGGTAGGACTTTGGAAAGATTGGATCATGAAGGATGTGACCTCATCAGTGGATTAATAATTTGAAGATATTATTGGGCACTGTAGGAGTGGGACCTAAGTGAAGGAATGGATCTTTGGGGTCATACTCTTGGGGACTACATCTTGTCCCAGGTCATTTCCTTTCTCTTCTTCTGTGTCCCAACAGTAAAGAACTGAAGATCATGTCCTTCTGCCATGATGTTTTGCCTCCCCTGAGGCTTAAAGCAATGGAGTTTGCCAGCCATAGATTGAAGCCTCTGAAACAGTAAGCCAAAACAAACCTTTCTTCCTTTAAGTTGTTATTGTCAGATACTTCAGTCACAGTGATGAAAAGCTGACTTGCACAGTGTCTTTGCAATATTTGTTGTTGTTGCTGTCACTGGTTTCTGAGATAGATTTTTACTCTGAAAAAGGTTTCTCTACAGCAAATAGTAAATTGTATTCCTGGAGGTGAGTCTCTGTGGATCTCATCACAGATAATGTGTCTCAAATATTTAATTAGAAGTTGATCTCTAAGTGATAAATACATGGACATGATTAGAAAGTAGAGCCTTCCAGGTGGTTTTGTACTACTTAGAGTTGTAATAGAAGTCTTGTTTTGAAAAGGAAAGATCAGTATCTTTTTGGTTAATGAGTGATTTGTGGACCTGAGGCCTAGCTGAGGCAAGTTTGCATTCCAGCACAGCTCCTGGACTCAGGTCTCAAATGTCTACTCTGAGCCATCCTCGCATTGGCATTCAGCACGTGCATGCCTTCCAGCCAAGCAGAAGCTCAGGAAAAGAAAAGGCATTATGAATATGTGTTACTGAAATATGACGCCCTGTAAAGGATGGAAAATTACTGCATGGGCCACAATATAAAGGGACATAAAGTCGCTTGAAAACATCTTCAGTAATAGTCATGTTGCATCATTAATCCTTTGCAATTAAAACATGACTACCCTTTCTAAATTAAGGTTTCTTTAATTATCATTTGAAACAAGGAATCTTTCTGTTTTGTATGTATTAAAGGACAGCATGTTGACTAAAATGTTTTGAGAAGAAATTATGTTATATTTGAACTGATTTGATGTGCTGGCTATGGAAATTCACTAATGACTTATTTTAATTGACTTAGCAGCTACCTTCAAAACTATGAAATTACTGCTATGAATAGTGATTTAAGTTGAAGAGGAAAAACTTTGAAAAAAATCATTGCTACTTAATTATACTAGGGTGTTTCAACTTTTCAAAAAAAAAAACAAAAACCAACACTGAGTAGTTAAGGCAATGTGTTTAATATGCACAAACTAAAATAATGGATTTAAGCCGACTAACTGCTTTTGTTTTTTCTTGGGGCGGGGGGGTAACAGGGATTAAATTCAGGAGCACTAGGCCACTGAGCCACATCCCCAGCCCTATTTTGTATTTTATTTAGAGACAGGGTCTCACTGAGTTGCTTAGCACCTCACTTTTGCTGAGGCTGACTTTGAACTAGCAATCCTCTTGTTTTAGCCTCCCCAGCCACTGGGATTACAGGCAGGCACCACCATGCCTGACCTCACTGCTTCTCTTAGATGTGAGGCAAAAGAAAAGCACAGAATGCTTTTTTTTTTTCATTAAAAAGTCATCCTGATACCTCTAACAATAACTATTAGCTAATTGATCATAAAATAATTTTTGAAAAAACAGAGTATTATTTCTTACTATCATATCACTATAATGTGTTTACCAACTTGTTTCAAACCATGATGTTATTTTCAGCTTTGAGAAACATGTTCTTTCATAAGTCACCCTGGGACCTGGCGCTCACGCACATAGCTCCCTAGTTTCATTTGCTTCTCACAGTCCATGTGCTGTTTTCGTTCCTCCATTATCCCCAATCAAAGAGATTATGATAGCATTGCTTCTTCAATTTCTAGCATCTGAGTTTCCTGTGACCACTTTTATTTTTTTAAGCAGAAACCAAAGTGTAGAGCAGAAAAGTCCTCAAGATAGATTTACACCCTATGAGAATCATTTCATCTTATCAAAAGCAAGCTTCTTTCCCAATCTTTGCCTCTCCCTGAGAATCTCTATTCCACTGATAGATAGCCACTGGGTGGATTAGATGCACCAAGCTATTTAAATGTCTCAGCTTTTCTCCAATTTCTTCAGACTCCTAAGGCAACCTGCAATTTATCTCAAGTCCAGATTTTTGTTTAAAGTTAACTCTCTGCGTGGTGTTTTGCTAGTCATGTAGGCCTTTGTCAGTTCCCTCAAGGGGCTCACAGTCAAAGAAAAACAAAACAAGTGTTTTAGTAAAAAAAAAAAAATCCACACATTATCTAATAAGGATATTTAATCACACAAATTAACAATAATAAAAAAAGAAAAAAAATTAATTTATGGAAAATTGTTCCCAGATATAACAGAATTTGCTTCATCCCAAACATTGGCAAATATATTTTTCCATTTTTTTCTTTTTAGCTAAAGGTTACTCTGATTAAAGTGCTTCTTAATCAGAGCTAATGCTGCCTGTTATACAAGGAGCATCAGTAACAATGAAATCAAGAAAGGAATAGTCTCAGTATAGTGTCCTTGCTTGGACCATAATTTTGTGCTTAACTAGGATATTCATTTTAACAGTCAATGAAAATTCTGATTTCAAAATAGGTTGATCTAGGTCCTTCCACAGAGCTATGCTATTGGTTTTGTAAAATAAGGAAGAGGAAAATAAAAAAGCAATAAATGATGTCCCCTGGATTCTGAAATTTAAAAAAAAATTAAACAGAACAAGATCCTAAAGATGCAAGTGTGAAAAGTCATTGAGAATGTATAATCAACTAATAACTCTTTTCTATATTCTGTAAACCTTAAAAACCAGAACTTTTACTTAAAAAAAAAATGTGCCTTGCAAAACTGAATTTCAGGTAAACTACCACTAGATATATTTGTTCATAGAATAAATATTTGAGCTCCATTTTATCTACTATACATGAAATTTGGTACCTAGCCTCATTTAGTTTAGAACATAGAGAAACTAACTTATAAGTTAGAGAATGTATAGGAATTACATGTGAATTCTGAGTACGTGCATACTATAGAGCATACTACTCACTTACTAAAATTAATCTTTTGAAACTTCTCATAAATCTAATAGGAAAGACAGGTGAGAACAGAATTGCTTTATTAAAATTTAGATAAGGATCCTGTATTAGTGTGTTCCCACGTTTCCACTGGACTCCTGGTACGAGGTTTTGGATGATATCAGGAGAATTTATTTAACAAAAGGACTGTTATGGTTGGGGTCTAAGAATACCCCACTCATGTATTGCTCATGTAGGCAATATAGCAATGCTCAGAAATGAACAGCTTGAATTATGAGTACTCTTACCTCATAGTGGATTAATCCATGTGATGGGTCAATAGTTTGAGTGGAGTACCGCATAGTAACTACAGGCAGGTTGAATGTGACTGGAAGGAACATTGTCTTGGAATATATCTGACACTGACCTCTACCCCTTTTACATATATCTTTCTCCTTCTCTGTTCCCAGCTGCCATGAGCTAATCAGCTTTCCTTTCACAACATTCCACCATGATATTCTGACCTCACCTCAGGCCCAGAACAATGGAGTCAGCTGACCAAGGACTAAGACTTCCAAAATCATGAGCCCAAATAATCTTTTCTTTTTTTTCTTCTAAGTTGTTCTTGTCAGATATTTTGGTCACAGTGATGAAAAGCTGACTAACACAAGGACTATTTATAAAAGGATAGGCATGTTGTAAGAGAAATAAAAGACAAATCAGTTTCATGGAGGTGTTCCTTTCTGGGCCAAGTGGATCAGGGGAGGAAGCAACTACAGTCGTTCCTTCTTTTCTGAAGTTTCACTTCTACTGTTTCACTTACCAATGGCCAACCATGTTCCCAAATATTAAATGGAATAGTCTAGAAGTAAACAGTTCATGAATTTTAGATTGTGTACCACTCTGAGTGCCCTGATGAAATCTCACACCCTCTTGCTCCAGAACTTTGTCTGGCACATTATCACTGTATATACTACCCATCCATTAGTCACTTAGTAGCCCTCTTGGTTATCAGAAACAACTGAAGCAGTGTCTCAATACTTGTGTTTAAGTAACCCTTATTTTACTTAATGGTGTCCTCAAAATGAGAGTAATGATGCTGACAATTTGTATATACCAAAAAGAAGTTATAAAATGCTGCCTACAAAAAGGTAAAAGAACAACAGGATATTTTGAGAGAGAAATCATATTCACATAACTTTTATTTCAGTGTATTGTTACAATTATTCTACTACATTACTAATTGTTATTGTTAATCTTTTATTGGTCTTAATTTATAAGATTAACTTTATCATAGTTACGTGTGTATAGGGGGAACAACATGGTATATACAAAGTCCAGTACTGTCTGCACTTTCGTGTATCCACTGGGGATCTTGAAATGAATATATCACTTACAGATATGGAGGGACTACTGTTCTAAGAATTGGAGCTCAAAAAGGCACAGATATGGGTAAAGCTTTTGATGCAGCCTCACAGCCACCCAAGGTGATTCTGAGTTAAAAATACCTGGGAATAAATATTCTCACAAACCTTACTTCCTTCCTTCTCTCTGCCAGTGTATAAGGTAAGAGTAAAATAGACTGAGAAAGAAAGAGAATATTGCTTACATAGAGCACAGCATTCCTCACTAGATTATTAGGTATTTTTATTCTGAAAAGCAAAGAATAGTATTCTGATTCCCTTATACTTTCTAGTCATGTATCTGCATACAATCTTTTCAGCCTTTACTTTTCTTCATATTTTTAAAGTAAAACTTTTTTTTTGTAAATTTGCATGCACTTTTCTTTCTTTAAAATTGGAAAAAACTGACAGCTGCTATTTTCATCTTCAAGGGTCTAACTATTTCAGCAAACAGTAAACCTAGCAATGACTTCAGAAAGGCTGTGGTGAGCATGTGAATGCCAGAGGAGAGGAACAGGGCTTCATTCACTCACACCTTGTAATGCTCAGACTGTTTAATAACTTCTTTTCTTTTCTTTTTTTTTTTTTTTTTTGTTTCCCTCGCTTGCATTTGCTTCTCCCTCTTCTGATACTGAGAGCACTGAAAGGAAACTCAAGTATTGCACTTTCCTCCCTTTTCCTCTTTGCTACTGCCTGAGCATCCAGGGACTCCCTGCAGGGAACTCAGCCCTGGTTGGGTCTATAGTACTTTGTGGTTGCCTCTGGCTGAGGAATCTTCTGACTGAGTTGCTAATCTGATTTGCTGCCTCCAGCAGTTTTCTGTTTTCCTTTAGCTGGTTCCTGTTATCTTCCAACACTTTTTACCCTGTTTTATAGTTTAATATTTTTTCACCTGCTTATCTTCATGCCAGAGTTATCTTTCTAGTGCCAAATCTGACATAGTTATTGCTTAAAAATCTTCAAAAATTTTCTGACATCCTGCATTTTCAATGTCTATCTATTCCCTTGTCAGCTTTCCTCAAACTTCCTTGGTCTTTTTATATATGACAATCAGCATAATGGCAGATCCTAATTTCATGCTTGTCATGATAACGAATTATTTAAAAAATCCAACTCTTTAATATTTTCATTCTATAGATACATACTATAGTGTAGCTCAGTTGCATTCTCCCGTTGTAGTTGAATACTATTGAAAAAAGCAAGGATGGACAATGCTGTGAAAAATCATAACGGAACCAGAGCTTCTCCAACCCATGCACTTCACTAATCTTAATGCGGAGGCGGAAAGGTGGAACAGTGATTTTGTTTAAGGGCTTATTATGAGTTTCTGAAACCAATTTCATTCTTGTTTCTTAGTATAACTGCTCTGTACCATGACAATGCATCATGTTTCTCAGCATAGTTACTGAGCAGAAGATGTCTGAGAACAACCTCAGCTTTTCATATTGCTAATGGACACACACACACACACACACACACACACTCACTTATACAAAAGTGAAGGAAAATGCATTTCACAGGGCACTTATAATTTAAACATGTGCATTTTGAAAATAGCTTCCCATAATGAACATCATTCGTTTTTTTCCTCTTCCATCTTCAGTGTTATGTAACAACATACACTCTATATACCCACCTGCACACCCTCATTCACCATTTATTCTTAAAGAAAAATGTAAAGTTAGCTGAGCTGTTTTCATTCCACTGTGAGACAGCTTTTGATCTAGGAAAATGCGGTTATACCATCACCGTTTGCAGTAAACACTTGATGCTGCTGCTTTAATGAACTCTTCATGACTCATCTCCAAATAGCAGTTGATATTCATCCTTGGAGTTGCAACAATACTGGACCTTCCAGACATCCATTCATACAGTACTCAGTTTCATTTCTATTTTAGTAGGATATCATGATAATATTATCATTATTTGCTTTCATGCCTGATTATGACTCAAAATGTGAGCTTCTCAGTGGCAAAGATGGTGGCCCATTTATTGCTAAGGATAATATCAGGCAATCAGCATGTATTTGTAGAATCAATATATAATAAATAGATGAAAGAATAAGCTGGATTTTAGTTCATAAATTAATTTGTGGTATTTATTGCTTAAAGGTTTCTAGTTATGTATTGCCTTCAAATTACCTGCACATCTTTGCAAACATACATGTGTATGTACACCTGCCAACACACACATGCGCATACACACCAGATCTGAATTCTTGCAACTAGTCAGGCATTGACCTCAGCACTTTGTGTAAAAATTTATTGAACCTCACTTACATAGGAAAGAAATGGCCCAAAGAGATGAGAAACTTATACTAAACCACTACCTGAGAAATAACTTGCAAAGTACGGTTATAGGATTTCCAGGACTATGATTTTTTATTACAGAATGATGTGAGACTTTGATATACCCCTCTAATATATTATACATTAATGAATAACTCTCCTTGAACCCCATCACTGATAATTGGATTAGGTAAAAAAGAAGATCACAAAACAAGAATAGATAAAGTACAGGTGTCAAAAAAATGATTTGCAAAAATAAATGGATAAACTCTAACTTCACCTGACTATGAACATTTAAGAAGTATTTAAATGTAAATAAATACATGTCAAGTTTATAGGAAGAAACAATATTTAAATTATTTTACCATTAAAATATATTTAATAAGTAGCTGTCCTAAATTTTGATGAGCAGTCTAGCAGGACATATATATGACATTAGAGAAATAAAATAGAAGAATAATATAGTCTAGGGATCAGTAAAATTCCATCAGTTGTGGGAACGTTTAAACTGATCTTGTGTGATATCTGTTATTAAATACCATGCTAAAATATAGTACACATGTTGATACATTATTTTTATCAAAACCTAAAGTAAACAACGTAAGATTTATCTGTGGCATCTGTTCAATGACAGCTCAGTTCTCTTCTTTCTAAGTGTGGCAGCATTTCTGAGGCAAAAAACACAGAATGGAGAACTTCAAAGGGGAGCCATCTTCCTCCTTTGAATCTTTCCCTAGCATGGGCTTATTCCTCCCTAACAGAACTCAGAAGACCCTATTTCCTTCTCCTCAACAAAGAAATGTGGTGTTCCCTGAATTGGAGAATCTCTATGCCTTCATAGGAGATTCAGGGAAGCTGGCCAAGTTTATGTGCCCTTGTTTAAAGCAGAAAGGAGAAAATTTCCTCCTGCCCCATTTTAACCACATTCATCAATATCATCTCTCTCCCCTCTCTTTTTAATCTATCTAGATAAAAAGGGAGGAGGAGAACTAAAAAGGACCAGTGGAAAAAGAAGAAGACCAATGAATAGGACATGTATCACTAACAAAAAGGGCCTTGATCTACCTTTATTCAGATGTGTACATAGGTCTTTCAATCCATGCTATCATCTTTAAACATTTTTATCAAGGTATGAAGCACACATGCAAAGCTGTATACATTCTTGTATATGACTTGATGAGCTTGGAGATAAGCATATATCTATGACTCACTCACCACAATCACAAAACCACAAGTTTTTTTTTTTTCTACCATAAACTATATTCCTTACTAATTAAGGACAGTGTTAGAGTCTGAATAAGTGTGGTGTAAGTAACTTCAAATGGTTCCACACTCTGATTCATTTTAATATCTGGAGAATAGCCTCCTCAGTATTGTACCACAAACTATGATCAATTTTGCATATCATTTACATGAAGGAACTGAGTCTTTTTTTAATTATGATATGGCAGTTTTTGTAGGACTAACACTTCCTTTGACATCAACTCAGAAAGTCATGCTAGGAAAATAAGAAGAAGGTTACCCAGGGGATGGAGGCATGATTGCATCTCCATCCCACATACCATAATGGGGAGAAGGAAATTCAGATTATATTGTAAATTCCTGACTCTTCAGATATATGGTTTCTTCTCATTTACAAATACCAGTGATGCTCCTCAGGAAAACTGTGTTCATTTGGTATGATCATCAGTGCTCTTCACTTACCTACATATCCTGAGGCTAAATGAAAGGTATGAATTTCATTATCAGAAGGGTACTTTTGTGCTCATCTTTGTCATCAATATGCCATCTTTGTGTCCCTTGTTCCTTGAAAGTTTTGTTGGTAAATTATCAGCAATTGGCAATTTTCATCACAACCACTTCATATATTGATAAGAATTTATGACAGAAGTTTTATTGATCCATCATGGGCATGAAAACCATAGGCAGTGGAGAAACTGTAATTTTACAGTGCTGTATTTATTTGAAATGCAGACAGAGAATGTAGACTTTTTTATTTAATTTTTTGATTCATTGAACACAAATGGAGAACAGCTATTGTTTTTCTGGTTGTACACAAAGTAGAGTCACCCCATCTGTGCATTCATATATATACACAGGGCAATGATGCCTGTCACACATACTGTTATTATTCTTACCATCAACCTCAACCCCACCCCTCCTTTCCCTCTATGCTCTCTATCCTTCCTCCATTCTTGCCATCCTTCCACCCCACATTACGCATCATCATTCACTTATCAGAGAGACCATTCGGCCTTTGGATTTTTGGGATTGGCTAATCTCACTTAGCATAA
>JAJEJO010004229.1:1274965-1295217 GCA_020662805.1 Glaucomys volans
TAGGTTGGTTCCACAATCTGGCTATTGTGAATTGAGCAGCTATGAACACTGATGTGGCTGCATCACTGTAGTAATCTGATTTTAAGTCCTTTGGGTATAGGCCAAAGACTGGGATAGCTGGGTCAAATGGTGGATCCATTCCCAGTTTTCTAAGGAATCTCCACACTGCTTTCCAGAGTGGCTGCACAACTTGCACTCCCACCAGCAATGTATGAGTGTACCCTTTTCCCCACATCCTTGCCAACACATGTTGTTGCCTGTATTCTTAATAAAAGACATTCTAATTGGGGTAAGATGAAATCTTAAGGTGGTTTTGATTTGCATTTCTCTTGTAACGAGGGATGATGAACATTTTTTCATAAATCTGTTGATTGCTTATTGATCTACCTCTGTAAAGTGTCTACTCATTTCCTTGACCCACTTATTGATTGGGTTATTAGTATTCTTGGTGTAAAGATTTTTGAGTACTTGGTAGATCTGGAGATTAGTGCTCTATCTGAAGTGTGTGTGGCAAAGATTTTAATCCCACTCTGAAGGCTCTCTCTTCACATTGCTGATTGTTTCCTTTGCTGAGAAAAAGCTTTTTAGTTTGACTCTATCCCAATCATTGATTCCTGCTTTTATTTTTTGTGCTTTGGGAGTCACATTAAGGAAATATGGTCCTAGGCCAACATGATGAAGATTTGGACCTATTTTCTCTTCTATTAGGTGCAGAGTCTCTGGTCTAATTTCTAGGTCCTTGATCCATTTTGAGTCGAGTTTTGTACAGGATGAGAGATATGGGTTTAGTTTCATTTTGCTGCATATGGATTTCCAATTTTCCCAGCACCATTTGTTGAAGAGGCTATCTTTTCTCCATTGTATGTTTTTGACTCCTTTGTCAAGTATGAGATCCCTGTATTTATGTGGGTTTGTTTCTATGTCCTCTATTCTGTACCATTGATCTACCTGTCTATTTTGGTGACAATACGATGCTGTTTTTGTCACTATTGCTCTGTAGTATAGTTGAAGGTCTGGTATTGTGATACTCCCTGCTTCGCTCTTCTTGCTAAGGATTACTTTAGCAATTCTGGGTCTCTTATTCCTCCAAATGGATTTCATGATTGCTTGCTCTATTTCTATGAGGTTCATCATTGGGATTTTAATTGGAATTGCATTGAATTTGGATAGCGCTTTTGGAAGTATGGCATTTTGAAAATATTAATTCTGCCTATCCAAGAACATGGGAGATTTTTCCATCTTCTCAGATTCTCTTTAACATCTTTCTTTATTGTTCTGTAATTCTCATTGTAGAGGTATTTCACTTCTTTTGTTAGATTGATTCTCAAGTATTTTATTTATTTTTTTGAGGTTAGTGTGAATGGGGTAGTTTTCCTAATTTCTCTCTCTGAGGATGCATCACTTATGAATAAAAATGCATTAGATTTATGAGCATTAATTTTATATCCTGCTACTTTACTGAATTCATTTATGAGTTCCAGAAGTTTTCTGGTGGAATTCTTACGGTCTTCTAAATAGAGAATCATGTCATCAGCAAATAGGGATAGTTTGATCTCTTCTTTTCCTATTCGTATTCCTCTAATTTCTTTGGTCTGTCTAATTGCTCTGGCTAGAGTTTCAAGAACAATGTTGAATAGTAGTGGTGAAAGAGGGCATCCCTGTCTTGTTCCAGTTCTCAAGGGGAATGCTTTCAATTTTTCTCCATTTAGAATGATGATAGCTGTGGGCTTAGCATAGATAGCCTTCACAATGTTAAGGAAAGTCCCCACTATCCCTATTTTTTCTAGTGTTTTGAGCATGAAGGGGTGCTGCATTTTATCAAATGCTTTCACTGCATCTATTGAAATAATCATGTGGTTCTTAACTTTAAGTCTGTTGATGTGGTGAATTACATTTATTGATTTGCGGATGTTGAACCACCTTTGCATTCCCAGGATGAAACCCACTTGGTCATGGTGCACTATCTTTTTAATATGCGTTTGTATGCAATTCGCTAAAATTTTGTTGAGAATTTTTGCATCTATGTTCATTAGTGATATTGGTCTGAAATTTTCTTTCCTTGATGTGTCCTCTGGTTTTGGTATCAGGGTGATATTAGCTTCATAGTGTGAGTTTGGAAGGGTTCCCTCCTCCTCTATTTCATGAAATACTTTGAAAAGTATTGGAATGAGCTCTTCTTTGAAGGTCTTGTAGAACTCGGCTGTGAATCCATCTAGACCTGGACTTTTCTTTGTTGGTAGGCCTTTGATGACTTCTTCTACTTCATTGGTTAAAACTGATCTACTTAAGTTGTGTATGTCCTCCAGATTCAATTTGGGTGGCTCACATGCCTCTAGGAACCTGTTGATGTCTTCCAGGTTTTCTATTTTGTTGGAGTATAAATTTTCCAAGTAACTTCTTATTATGTTTTGTATTTCAATTGTGTCTGTTGTAATATTTCCATTTCCATCACGAATTTTAGTAATTTGGACTTTCTCTCTCCTTCTCTTCCTTAGTGTGGCTAAGCATTTATGAATTTTGTTTATTTTTTCAAAGAACCAACTTTTTGTTTTGTCAATTTTTTGAATTATTTCTTTTGTTGAAATTTCATTGATTTCAGCTCTGATTTTGATTATTTCCTGTCTTCTACTACTTTTGGTGATGATCTGTTCCTCTTTTTCTAGGGCTTTGAGCTATAATGTGAGGTTATTGATTTGTTGACTTTTCATTCTTTTATTAAATGCACTCCATGCAATGAATTTTCCTCTTGTCACTGCTTTCATAGTATCCCAGATATTTTGATATGTTGTATTTTTGTTCTCCTTGACCTCCAAGAATCTTTTAATTTCCCCCCTAATGTCTTCTGTTATCCATGAATCATTCAATAGCATATTATTTAATCTCTGGGTCTTGGAGTAGTTTCTGCTTTTAACTTTATCATTGATATCTAATATCATTCCATTATGATCTGATAATATACAAGGTAGTATCTCTATGTTTTTGTATTTGCTAAGAGTAGCTTTGTGGCATAACATATGGTCTATTTTAGAGAAGGAGCCATGAGCTGCTGAGAAGAAATGTATTGGCTTTTTGATGGATGGAATATTCTATATATGTCTGTTAAGTTCAAATTAGGGATTGTGTCATTGAGTCCTATGGTTTCTTTGTTCAATTTTTGGTTGGAAGATCTGTCCAACAGTGAGAGAGGAGTGTTAAAGTCCCCCAGTATTATTGTGTCTTGGTCTATTTGATTCCTGAAATTGAGAAGGATCTGATTGACGTACCTGGATGCACCATTGTTTGGTGCATAAATGTTTATGATTGTTATGTCTTGCTGATCTATGCTTCCTTTAAGCAGTATGAAATGTCCTTCTTTATCCATTCTGACTAACTTTGGCTTGAAGTCTGCTTTATCTGAAATGAGGATGGAAACCCCTGCTTTTTTACTCAGTCCATGTGCATGGTATGTTTTTTCCCAACCTTTCACCTTTAGTCTGTGGGCATGTTTTTCTATGAGATGAGTCTCTTGAAGGCAGCATATTGTTGGGTCTTTCTTTTTAATCCAATCTGCCAGTCTATGTCTTTTGATTGTTGAGTATTGGCCATTTACATTCAGGGTTATTATTGAGATATGACTTGTGTTTCCTGCCATTTTAGCTTTTTGGGGGTTTTTAGCTTAACTTTGTTTCTCCTTTGATTGACTTTTTCTTTAGGGTAATTCCTCCCCATGTTGACTGAGATTGTTGTTTTTCATTTCTTCCTCTTCAAATATTTTGTTGAGAATGTTCTGTAGGGCAGGCTTTCTCTTTGTGAATTCTTTAAGCTTTTGTTTATCATTGGAGGATTTTATTTTGTCATCAAATCTGAAGGTAAGTTTTGCTGGGCATAAGATTCTTGGTTGGCATCCGTTTTCTTTCCGAGCTTGAAAAATGTTATTCCAGGCCCTTCTTGCTTTTAGGGTCTGGACTTAGAAATCTGCTGATATCTGTATTGGTTTCCCCGTGTAGGTAATCTGATACTTTTCTCTCGCAGCCTTTAAAATTCTATCTTTGTTTTGTATGTTAGGTATTTTCATTACCTTGGTGTGGATCTGTTGTTATTCTGTGTGTTAGGTGTCCTGTAATCCTTTTCTAATTCTGTGTGTTAGGTGTCCTGTAAGCCTCTTCTAATTGGTTTTCTATGTCATTCATCATACTTGGGAAATTTTCTGATATTATTTCATTGAACAGATTATTCATACCCTTGGTTTGTATCTCTGTGCCTTCTTCAATCCCAATAACTCTTAAATTTGGTCTTTTCATGATGTCCCATATTTCTTGGAGGTTTCGTTCATGATTCCTAACCATCTTCTCTGTTTGTTCGATTTTGTTTTCAAGGTTAAATATTTTGTCTTCATTGTCTGAGGTTCTGTCTTCCAAGTGATCTATTCTGTTAATTATGCTTTCTATTGAGTTTTTAACTTGGTTTATTGTTTCCTTCAAGGATTTCTGTTTGTTTGTTTTTTTTTCCAGAACTTCTATCTCTTTATTGAAATGATTTTTTGCTTCCTGCAATTGCTCTATTAGCTGATTATTCATAGCCTGAATTTGCTCTCTCCACATCAGTCTCTTCTTGGATCATTTTAATTATGAACAATCTGAACTCCCTTTCTGTCATTCCTTCTACCATGCTGTCTTTGGGTTCTCTTGATATATCATCTAGGTTTGTTTGGGCACTTTCTTCCCATGTTTTCTCATGTTGTTAGTGTATCTTCCCCTCTAGTCATTCAAATCAGAGGGATTGCAATTTCCCTGTAAAGACTTAGCATGTCCCTGCAGATTTCCAGTAACTCATCTGATGTTTGAGAGGTGCTTGATCAAGCGGTGACCCAAGAAAGGTGCTGTCCCACGACTTCCAGGTTGGGAATGATCAGTGCTTCTGGGCAGAGGCAGCCTGGTGTTGATAGACAATCAGATACAGAAAGGTGCTAGACCCCGGGCCAGGGTGTGGACCTGGGCACTAGACCAAGTTGGGGTGGTGGCACAGAACTGTGCTCAGTGATGGAGACACTGGGCTTGAGAGCCCAGGCAGGCCTGAACTCTTTGCTGGGGTCTCAGGCAGTGGCAGGTGGTCACTCTCTGCCAGGGAAGCTGTAAAATGGCGCCGAAGGGCCTGAACTCCCTGCTGAAGCCGGCGACTACTGCCGCTCCAGGCCAGATCTCTCCAGGAGCCGCACGCAGTGCTGTGGCCGACTTTTCTTTTTCTTGAAATTTCTACTGTCTTAACTCAATAATTTCAGTCCTAAGTAATGGCATAAAAGTTTTTATCCACATGTGATCCTACAATATGTACAAACAGAAAAATGAGAAATTATACTCCATTTATGTATGATCTATCAAAATCTATAAATGCATTCTCCTTTCATGTACAACTATTTAGAACAAGTAAAAAATTAATAACAAATGGTTAAGATAGCAAAAAGTTTTTAATCCTCTAAATAATTCATGAAAAATAAAAACATCTATATAAGTATATCACTTGAGTGAATGTATGCCTGAGAAAGAATATATTCATTTTTATTATTTATTCTTATATTTTTACCCAGAGAAAAACAAAGATTATTATAATGGAGAAGGTAAGAAAAAGGAAAAAATATGAAAAAAGAAGCAAAAAAGAAAATTAAAATAATCTTGATAATGCTGACAAATTAGCTTTGGGTTGTCATGTTTTTTAGTTTTTATAATGAATTCATGTCACAATCTCATTACCACCAGCGAATGAATTTTCAAAACTTACAGACAGATAAACTTTCTGCTTTCAGTTTTATCTCACTTCTACTTTTCTTATGTTTATTTTGGGAACTAAATTTTTATGTAAACATTATCTTCTGATAGTCTTTTACTTAAGAATACATAATACTTAACCATTAAATTTTATATATTAAATGGAAAAATCATTCTCAATTCTCATTTGACACTTTCAATTTACTTCCTAATATAATGTCTCCTGAGAAATCAATACTGTTACTGTTCTTCACATATTTTGCTTCTTTGTTTTTGTTATCCTTTATCTATAGTATCTTTCTCCATCTTATCTTTTCTCTAAGATAAATATACACCCTTTCTCTTTTTTTGTTCAACAGTCACTGAAACAAAATACACAATATTGATGGCTGAAATACTAACACAACTTTTATTTCCAAAGTCACAAGTTGCCTTTGAGTATTGTATGTATGGTAGAAAATTAAATGCATTGTTAAATGAGCAAGATTAAAAATCTCCACATCTTAATCCATTCCCTCACGGTCAATAACTACTTATGAAATGTATATACATGTATATATATGCATATATATACATTAATCATATCCTATATATGTAGGATGTGATTGAAAATTCTAAGGAGGTTGAATTTGGAAATTGATTTCAGAATGAACTTGGCTAATTAAAGAGCATATATCAAAATTTTACAATGGGCAGACATGTAAACTTTAGCTGAGCTCTACTACCACTTATCTTGAAAAAAATCAAACTATCCAAAAATAATTACTGACTCTATTTCTGTAATTGGCAATATATAGAACTTGATTAAAGAAAAGCACAGGTGAACTAGTTTTTTTTTAAAAAGTGACATTAAAAAATTGAGACACAAGGAAAAAATTAAGATATCTTGTTGATTGTCCTTGCTTTTAAATATTTAAAAATCTCATAAATTAGCTAAGGGTGAAGTAGGCAAGTACAGAGGCATAGAAGTGAATGGGAGCATGCATTTCTCTGATTGACACTTCACAGGTCTCCAATAGAGGCTTTATCAATGCAAGTGATCCAGTTGAAGAAGCTCAGAGCATCCTAGAAGTAGGGAATCCATGGGGGATTAGTCACAACATTCAAGAGCTTACCAACTAAGGTGTAATGTAACTAAGTGCTAGAGTATTTGCCTAGCATGTTGGAGGTCTTGGGTTCAATTTCCAGTACCACTCACTCACAAAAACTTACCTAATAACTTGCAATTCTCTGTTGAACTGCTGTTAACAAATTCTGATTCTTTAGTGTTGGTGAATCATCTGAACTGCTAGAAGGAAAATACTGATAGTTCATCAAATACTGGTGCTTTATCAAATTTTAGAACATAGCATGAATTATAATGCTTTGAGAAACCCCCCACAAATTTAAATATCTCATCTTTTAAATTATCCTTGTATATTTGGTTATAAATTAGTCATTATTAGAAGCACAGAGTTTGAGTAGGAGACAGAATTAAAAAAAATAAAACATTTAAAGGACATGTTTTAAAATGGACCTTCCAAATGGTTTGTTTCAGAATAGAATATTGAGGAAAAACTCAACAAATTGGATACATAAAAATATAGATGATTCAAATATTAGCACATCATTTACTTTTAGGATTCATCAAAGAGATTAGTTCATCTCTTTGATCCTCATAATCCCCATGCATAGAACTGAAACTCTGTTATTTGCTTCTTGGGAATGTTTTGTGAGTTAAATGAAGGACTTGATGCAGGAAGGTATTAAAGAAATGTAGTAGATATGCTGATAATGTGTAAGAGGGTAGATGTCAGCAATGAAGATGATGGCACCTTGGCATTAAAGATATTCAACAAATATTTGTGTATTTTCTTTCTAATACATATCATCACACTGACTTAGTGTTGAAAGATTGTACTATAAAGTGTTACAAGAAGGAACCATGCCTGGGGCCCATATCAGAAATGAAGTGAATAGATTTTTAATTCACACAATGAAGTAATATTCTGAGGGAGAAATAATTCATTACACTTTAGATTTTATTGAGAAGAAATTTCATTTACATGGTAGCAAGGAGAGTAACAAGGGGAGAAGAGAGAGAGGAGAGGAGGTTTCAGAAAAACTAAGCGCACTCCTCACAAATTAAAACAGAATATTATTTTATATTATTAGGTAATAATATGAAAGAATAGTTTCTAAGTTATTATGACTAATTCTCTTAAACACCATTTTACTTTTAGTTTAGATACTTCTGGGGAAAATAGAAATTTCTCATGTGGAAACAAGATATCAGTAGTAATCATGTCTCTATATCAAGAAAAGATATATAGGAAATTATAATGAGAATGTGAGAATATGAAATTAAATAGTCATTGAATAGTCTTGATAACATTTAATGATTTGCAAATCATACTTGAATCACTTGGCATAAGTAATAGTGTCCTCATAAGAACTTTTACATTTCCTCTCAAACTCTAAGCTTCATGGTTCTATGAAGATTTGTGAGTTCTCACACACAAAGACATCATTAAGACATGTGTGTTGTACTATAGAATAGAGTTTCCCTGAAGGAATCACTGCATACTTCATGTTATTGAATATTGGATAGCTTATTTCCTGGAAGGTTGGCAAGAGTATAGAAGACTTTGTGCCTTGCTTTTAAATAAAATAGAAGGTAATCATTGTGATGTCAAAAACAAGCCTGATCTGCATTCAGTCTTTGGGAATAATAAAGATTTTCATGAATCTTTATTTTCTATTATTATTTTCTAGTTTTAGATAGAATCTTGTTTACATTCTACAGTATAAGGGAAAATCATTCTTCAACTCTACATTTTTAGGGCCTGGAAAGCTGATTCTGTGATTACTACTGATATCTTAAGATTCCACATGAGAAATTTCTATTTTCCCCTCTCTCTCTCTTGTATACATCTGTTTATGCTATAATACTCTATTAGTTCTAATAATCTACTTCTGTATTAACAAGTGAATATGTGGCAGTTTGTATTTTTTGTAATAGTGCATTCAAGAATAATTAATTAAAATTTATGAGATTGTTCAATAGTACTTCTTTTTTATTATAATCTACTTTAATAAGACAATAACCAATCAGAGAATACAGAAGAGAAAGAAAACAAACAAACAAAACTAGACTCTACCTTTTTAAAAACCAAGCATAATATAACCACAATTAGATACTCCCCCCGCCCCGCCAGTGTTCAGGATTGAACCCAGATCTTACTAGGTAAGTGCACTACCACTATGCTACATCCTTACTTCTTTTTAAATTTTATTTTGATTCAAGTCTCACTAAATTGCTAAGTTGCTCAGGCTGGCCTTGAACTTGCAATTTCCCTGCCTCAACCTCACAAATAGCTAGAATTTCAGGCAAGCACCACCTTGACTGGTTGACAATTACATCTTTATGTCAAATTACATATGGTGTGCTTGTCATTTTGTGTGTATTTGCCCATATGCAGCCTCAGAGGAATGGTTGCCTAATCTCCGGCTGAATTTTAGAAGAAATCTGGGAGTGGTAGAGATCTGATGACAAATTCATGGTCAACAAGTTCAAAGGCATTGAAATGCTTCTGCCTTGGAGGTTGGGAGAAGGTTCTGTGTATTTCACACATACACATGGTGATTTTTTTTTTTTTTAGCAAAATTGCAAAATTTATTTGACCTTGTTTTTTTTTTTTAATTTTTTGATTCATTGAACACAATGGAGTACAGCTATTGTTTCTTTGGTTGTACAAAAAAAGTAGAGTCACACCATCTGTGCATTCATACATGTACACAGGGCAATGATGTCTGTCACACGTTCTGTTATTATTACCCCCCCACCCCGACTCCACCCCTCCCTTCCCTCTGTGCTATCTATCATTCCTCCATTCTTGCCACCCTTCCACCCCACATTGTGCATCATCATTCACTTATCAGAGAGACCATTCCATCCTTGGATTTTTGGGATTGGCTAATCTCACTTAGCATAACAGTCTCCAACATCATCCATTTACCTACAAACGCCATAATTTTATTCTTCTTTATGGCTGAGTAATATTCCATTGTGTATATATACCACAGTTTCTCAATAGTACTTCTATGAAAATGATTATAACATTATCTACAGGATATATAGAAGATATTGGTTTATTGTATTTGAAATCATAAAATTTAATCTGGATGATATTTTTATAAAGTTACTGCTTTTCTTTTAAAATCCTATTTGCCTCATTATTTGATAATACAAATTGAGAAAGAGTACCTTTAATTATTAATTATCAAAAGTTATCTAACTTTGAGTCATATAATCAAACAATGAACAGAATTTCTCAGAAAAAGTTTTCTTCAATAAATACTTGAAATAGTAAATTTGAAAATTGTTAAGCATTCAATGATGTAACCTGTTGGAGTGTGTTTGATCTTTCAGTAGCCTGTTATAATAATATAAATATGTTATTGTTACAACTCAGCTATATCTCTTCAATTTTATCTATATGTGTATTTATACATAAATACCTATATATGTTATATATCTACAAATATAATTAAAATAGCTGATACAATAGAATTCTGATAAATAATTAGTACTATTTGAAGCCCCATTTTTGTACCAGGTGTTGTCTTAGGAATAAAAAAGAACATTAAAAAAGATATAAGGTTTAAAACATTAAAATGTTGTGTGCTTAATGGAGAAGAGACCTATTTAAGTGGATAAATTACAATAGAGCTTTGTAAGATGGAATTGTTAAAATATGAACACAGTTCTATGGGAACTTGTCAGGTGTAATTTTTTCCCCCTCAACATTGTGCTGTGTATTTTACTTAGTAAATCTGAGAACATTTTGCTCTTTACAACTTCTGCAGTCCTCAATACTTATTGTTTATGAAAAATAATCTTTCCTTTTTATTAATAGTAACATAGCATTTACATTGCATATTGCTGTCATACTATAAGGAAATATTTTATTCATACATTTGTATCTATTTGAAAATGGCATAATTAAGTGTGGTTAAAATGTTACTATTTTTATAACAAAGGAATTCATTTGAAATGAGAACATTGAAACAAAAGTCTGAAAATCACAGCACTGCAAATAACCCATAGCATGAATGGATATCTTTAAAATTTCTATTAAATATACCTATATAAATACCTAGCATAATGTATTACTTCTCTTTATTGTAGAGCACATTTTTGGCATTTTTTTACAGGCTGTCCAAGATATATTTCAGTGAAAATGAGTTTTTGCATGCCAAAATCCAAAGTATCATGGTGGACATTGAATGAAATGATGAGTGAAATACCTTACTTTCAAGGAATTCACAAGCTGGTAGCAAAGTCTGTCAATAAACAGACAAGTACAAAACTAAGTGACACAATAGAAAAGATAATGGAAGAAGTTTGGAATAGAGCAAATCAGTGGCCAAGGTCTGAGAGACAGGACACTTCAGATGGAGGAAGTCTAAGATGAGTATTCAGGATATATAAAAGTTGATAAAGTGGACTAAGTTGGGCCCAGCGACACAATTCTGTAATCCCAGCATCTCCGAGGCTGAGGCAGGAGGATCTCAAGTTCAAAACCAGCTTCAGCAACAGCGAAGCACTAAGCAACTTGGTGAGACCCTGTCTCTAAAAAAAATACAAAATAGGGGTTGGGATGTGGCTCAGTGATTGAGTGTCCCTGAGTTCAATCCCCAATATCTGTCCCCCCTCCCCCCAAAAATTGATAAGGTGGAAGAACATTGTTGGGAAAAGATAATAATGATAATGGAAAGTAACCCATCTGCAGATTCAAAATGAAGAAAAAGTGAACACAGAGAGTTTCCTATGATTAGAATTGTGTTAAACTGAAGATTTAAGGGAAGGCCACATTTGACATCCTTGAAAATCTGTCCTGGAAGCAATGTGGAACCTCTGAGCAATTAGAACAAGAATATGCTAGCCAGATATGGCTTTTAGAAATGTCACCATCAACAAACATGGTAAGCATTCCTACATACCAATAGGTCTATACATTAACAACATTTGAATTCTTTCTTAGGAGCACACCAGATGTTTGGGAAAAAATTTTTAAAAAAATTCTTTAAACTGCATTTTTTTTCTACATCTTAAACATAAACTTCCTGAAAAAGGAGGCAACAACTTTTATCATATACTGAATATTTTTCATCATATGATATCACTGACTGTACCTTGAATTGCTGGGCTATTTCAGCCTTCTTTGTGGATGCTAGGTGCACAGTAGATTATGTGGTATACAGTTTTAATAGCAAATTTCTCCTTTTTCATGGATGCTGCTGCTATTTTCCTTCAGGAACAATCAATTTCCCTGACTTCTATTTTATCCTTTTTTCTTGAAACTAAACAAACATTAATTATAGACATCTGATCAAGATAAGAAGATGAATTGACTTTCTGCTTCTACATATAAGTATCTCAGTGGTAAAATAAAGTATTTTTCCCCTGGTCTCCTCTTAAAGGGGATTATTTTGTAGAAGTCCAATGCTACCCAGAAATTGGTAGTGTTTGTTGCTTGTCTCTAATGGAAATTACATTTTATGGGGAATTGAGATTGATTACCCTTATCTTGACAAGTGAAGATTGAGGGCATATACTGTGGAATAGTGTACAGTATCAACAGCAAAAGGGAAACATTTAACACCTTAGTTACTAGGCTTATAAGCCCATGGTTACAGAAGGGTACTATGTGGTAGAATCACTCTGAATTCTAAAAATAACTGTAAGGTCCCTATGGTAAATCATTACGCTTGTACTGATTTGTTTACTTAAATGCAACAAAAGGTCCCACTTTATTGATTAAAACATCTAATTTGGTCACCGATTTATTTCTCTATCAAGAATGTACTTTCCAACATCGGATGTAGGAAAGCACTAAGGAGTTTATAATAATATTGGTCTGTGTTAAATGTATTTCTTGATATTCACTCCCTCTGTGCATTCCTGGAAATTAACAATAAAAAGAACATTAACTAATCATATAACATTTTGTCTTAGCTACATAGCTACTTTGAATTATAAAATTCAGATTCAATTACATTACAGTTTAGTTACATCCTTAAAACCAAATATGGACATAATGAGCTACTTAGATTCCTTGCCAAATGCTTTCTGTTCATTGACTTAATGTCAGCAACTAAAAACTGTAAATTTAATTAAGACCTGTGAATTCCATTTTATTCCTTAATTAAAAACCAAAAAATTTCAAATCATTATGTGAGATTACATAAATATATACTTACATATTTAATATATATATGATACAATTGCAAATATCATATTGTCTCATTTCATGGTCAAGATAATAATGAATTACATATAAAACTGAAATTTGGAGCTATGAATTGATGTAATTTTGGACAGGTGGCTAGATCCTGTAATCTGCAGGCCTAGGGAAAGTCTCACCCTTATGACAACATTTTCACGCTGTCCCTTTTTATTTTACTGCTCAAGGGAATTTTCTCTGATTTAAGTTATTCACATTCTTAAAAAGTGTTTGCAGCTAGACCATAAATGCCCTCAGAAGCAACAGACCTATTGTTTTATAACTATTAGGTAACTTGATTAATATCATTGAGTGATCAACTTGCATTACAGCTGACAACTAACATCTAACGTAGAGTAAATTTTGATATAGGGGAGGGCAGTAAGCTTGAACCATGAAACAAAGAGGTCCCTCCTGCTTCGGCACCATGCATCCATCAGTAGCAAGGAAGATCTAGCCTGCCAGGGAGATGAAAGCTAGGGTCAATGAGGTAGGTCAGGAGAGCTATAGCAGCATGCAGGAGGAACAGCCATTGTCTGGAACTATTTTGTGACTTTGTCCAAGACAGGGTTGGAGCTCGAGAGCAGTAAGTGTGTTCCCACCCTTGTCAGACCAGAAGCAATCTATAGCATTCAGTTAATTTGCTTTACCCACCGAGAAAGACTGCTTCCTTAGTTATCACTGTGAATATAACAACTGAATGTACAACCACACTGTGTCATAAAGAAAACTGAACCTGTGGGAAATCATTTGGCTTAATAGCATTTTATCTGAAAGATCAATGTACAAATCTCCTTGAATTTAAATTATTGACCATCTTTATGTTATTAAATATTTATACAGTGTCTGAAAGGGATGATTCACTGACCATTAACACAATTCAAACAAGAGATAACTTCATTAAGCAATATAATGTGTTAGATTTTTAAAAGAGTTTTAAGTGAAGTAGATATACATTCTTGAAATAGAAGAAAAGAGGCTACTATTTTACCCAGCAATGGCATTTTAAAATTTAATTTATTTAGAAAATTATTATTGAATAATATTGCCCAATATGAAATTTGGTATAAAGAAATGAAAATGAATGCTATTTTTCATAGAACTTCAAAGAGAATTTGTCACCATACTGTTATTATTTTTTAATTACAGGTTGTAAATAACTATAAATTGTAATGCTGGTGTCCTAGTTTCCAGTGCACCAACATGCTCTATAGATGCAAGTGATGTATTTATATAGTATGATAGGAAACCATAAAACTAGATTCTGAAACCAATAGCAGATATTTTATATTAACTAAGTAACAAACACACTTAAAATTTCACACGACCATACAATGTACTCATTAAATATTTGTTGAAAGTATATGTAATTATATACATAACACTATATATATAAATACTAGTTGAAAATATCTTATCTTGATGTTTCCCCTGGAAAATCACTATTAAATAGTAACATTATAGAAGACTAAATTTTGAATTATAGAGTAAAAAGACAGCATGTGATTTGACCAAGTGCATCAGAGTTTATGGAATTAGGCATTTCATCCTTCATTCACTCTGAGCCTGTAGGCTCAGAGCCTGATAACACCCTACTTCATTTGACGAATCTGAATGAGTGTAGTACTAACCCTGTAGCTATTGCACATTTGACTTTATCCGTCACTACTGCTAATGATTATTTGGCTCTGAGGATTAAGTATATCCTCTTCAGTGTGCCCTTTCCTGTACTTTTTGAATACATTAGCCTCTTTGACCTTCCCTTACTGATCCAGGGACACAGTTGTTAAGTTGCAGATTGGGAGTAATTCTTTATTTCTTTGATGTTTTCAAGGCAATTTAATAATTTCATGCTGAGTATAAAGTAACTGGAGGAAAAGAGTGTTTTAAGATATGTGAACTAAAAGGTGTGAGATGGATGACTAATAGTATTTCTTATTAACAATGGATCTTGTCACCCCTATTTACAACTATTCTGAACTAAGAAATTTTTTCAGTTTAAACATTCCTGGAATTTTAAATACAAATGTCAAATAAGATTTGTAGTAAAAATTATATACATTATATTATGAATCACCAATGTATATATAGCACCAATGTAATGGCTAATCTTAGCTCAAGCAGAAAGTTACTCTCAAATGAATAAACAAAGGCAGTGGGTAAGATACTGTATTTTCAGGAAGTGACTCAGAGTAACAAACTTCATGAGAAACCCAGATAAACATCCTAGTTCTGTTATTTTTTCTTATTACTTTGCAGTTGGTTTGGTAGATTGTTTAATCTTTAATTTCCGTGTCTGTACAATGAGTTCGAACATACAAAGCTCACAAACTCTTATAAGGTGTAAACGCCATCGTGCATACCAAGCACTTGTACAATGCCTGGAACATAGTAGATTCTCACTGAATGGCTGCCCATTCCCTCTCCCTTCTTCCCTGTGTCCAATCCTTTTTCCCAATACTTTCCAAAATATTCAGTATTTCAGAAATCTGTCTTTAGATGCATCTTTAGTTTTAAAGGTTATTTTCCCTTTGTTTCACTGGAACACAGAGTATTTACCTTGCAATTAAAATAATGATACTCTATCTCATTAATAAACAGATTCAAAGACATCTCAAGACAAGAACTGTCTAATTCACCCAAGATGTGGTCATAGACTCAGATATTTTCATTTGAGGAGAATTGTAACATCCTGACCCCAAAACCTTGAACTATGTAGTTCCTTTAATTTTTGCATACTCTCTTAGTTCTTGAGAGTGATATACATTGACCCCTACAATCTCCTTTTCAATCTAAATGCCATACAGAAGCATTTTCTGAGTAAAGAAATTTTACCATAACTTTTCCTTTTTGTTTTATCAGCAATTACATTGAAGTTCTAGAATAATTCATCATAAATTTGAACTCTAAAATTTTACTTTTACTAATTTTAATGAGAGTTGGGATGTTATTAACTTATCTTTGTATATAAAGAAAAGGTTTGCTAAGTAATCTTAGAAGATATCAAGTTTATTTTGGTGGATGGGCCAGGGGAACATTTTGAACCATAATAAAAAATATGTTTTGAAGTGCCTTTAAAAAGTGTTAGTGTTAAAGTTAATTATATACTAATGATAAATGATATTTATTCATAAATGTAATTTAAGTCAATCTATTAGACAATTCTTCTGAGCTACATAGTTTTGAGTATATAAATAAGTGGAAAAAATAAGTATTTATTGTTATTAATATTTTTATTTAAGTATATGAATATGGTATAATTGTAACCATATTGCAACCATTCACCATTACTGCATTTAGATGAATGTTAGTTATCTCATGGATATGTTTCAATTTAACTATTTCAATTAAGTTATATGTACAGAAAGTAAAATATAATGTGCCTTCTAAAGTAAAGCTTCAAAATCCAACTTCCCTTCTTCAATCTACTTCTGCTCTTAAATGTGTACTCTGTGGACAAATACAACCACTTCAATGCTTACAATTAGTCGTAGAGTCAGCTCACATAGAGATGTATGCATACTCACATTTACAGCAGCACAATTCACAGAAGCCAGTTATGGAACCAACCTGACAGTTAATGAATGAATAAAGAAAATATGGTATTTATGCCCAATGCAGTTTTAGAAAGTCATAAGAAAGAACTAAATCATATCATTTGTATGTAAACAAATGGAAATGGATAACATCATGGTAAGTGAAATAAGTCAGAAGGGCGTGGGTTGTATGTTTTCTCATATGTGGAACCTAGAGAGAAAAAAGAGGAGAGGGAAAAGGATTTTCATGAATACAGAAGTGTCCTCATAACCAGGAGGATAGAGGATGGGAATGGGAGAAGGGAAAGAAGAGGGAAAATTGTATACCAGGCAATGAAATTGACCCAATTAAGTTATGTGCATATACTAATGTAACCCAATAAAATCCCCCCAAAATAAATAAATACAGCTCTATACATAAAAGCAGTTAGTTTTGATTATATTTTATTTACTAGTCATGAATTAATATTTCTTCAAAAATCTTTGGTTATTTTAATGCATCTTCCCTTTACAAAGTGTGTCAATGAGTTCTTAAATTCTGTTGCATGTGTTTACATACCATAGGTCCATTTATGATTATCTCTGGCCAAATTCAATTGTTCCACTTCAACAAATAAAAAAAGAAAATAATGTGGGGGGGTAGAGCCATATCCTGTAGTTCACAAATACATACAGCAGAAGTAGGAAAAATAGCAGTTTATAAAGATAAGCTGAATTCTATAAATATTTATTAAAATTTTACTTTTGATAAGTTATTGCCTTCTTATAAATATTGGGCTTGGTCAAAACATAGTATCTTAAAAATAAATAAAATAGTACTGATTCAGAGTTCAAAATGTCAAATTATGCCTTAAGATCTTATAATTATAAGAATCTATTGAATAATTTTCATCATTGTCCCTACATTTCCAAGCTAGTCTCTTGCAAAAAAACTTCACTCAAATCAGAAAATTGAAAAAGGGGCATTCTGCTTTCAATACAAACCTTTATGTATCATATTCATTCATTGTTTCCTCTATTTTATGCAAAATGTTGCATAGTAGTTGAATTTTATAAACAATTCATCCCCTGGAAAGTACATGAACAGTTTTGGACATTGCTATAATTCTATTCTGTTTACAAATGTACTTTGAAGAGTAAATTGAAGTCTATAAATCCATCTATGTATGTATCTATGGTCTCCAATAGACTTAAATAATTCTATTTTTTGGATAGTGGTTGCATGAAGGATAGCATCTAGATCTCTAACCACTTCATGTAAGACAATTTATCTTCTCCTTTTAAATGATTTAGTTTCAATTCTTCTTTCACCACAATGATGTGTCCATCAACTTTTCAACAGGCTTGTTTCAGCCACACTGGTCCCAACATTTGGGACTGGCATTGTATTTCACTGTATGAGATCTTTCTAAACAATATATAGATAATTTCATAACAGATACAATTATTCTTACTTCTGCCTGTGTTATTCTTTCAATTTTCTTTTCCAGGAATGTTCAATCAAGATTTTGAATTAAGCCTTACATATTACTGGGTTCTATTACCTGCTCACGACTCCCTGACACAATCTATGCTAAGCAATAAATACTCTGTATGACCAACATGTTTATACCTACATAACATTTATGACATCAATTAATGTGCATCTTTCTTTAGCTCAAATGACATCTTACCTAATTATTGTCATTTTCAGGGAGTTACTATTATAAAAGTACTTGGTAAATGACGAGTGAAAGATATGAGGTTACCAATCCATTTGATTGAAAGCCAAAAATATGACTTAAAAAATCATGATAGAAAGAAGACACAAAATCAGTTAAGTCATAGAATTTCTAATTTCCCTGAAGAAATAATATTTCATAGTACATAACTTTGAAATAATTAGAATCATAGTCAAAACTTCATCAAATAATTACTTAAATTAAAATTAGAGGAGATCCTTAAGAGCTGGAAGCTATTAATTTTGTAGTTCTAAGAAGCTAATTAATTAATACACCATACAGCCTATGCAATTTTTTGTCTTCTGACTATAAAAATATCAAACTCTTGATCCTTATTAAAAATGTCAAAAGTTATGAGCATTTAGAAAGTACATCTCAGCCTGGGGTGGTGGTGCAAACCTGTAATCGTAGAGGTTCAGAAGGTTAAGGAAGGAAGCTCACAAGTTCTGGACCAGCCTCAAAAATTCAGCAAGACTTCAAGCAACTTAGTGAAACCCTGTCTCAATATAAGAAATAAAACAAGCTGGGGATGTGGCTCAGTGGTTAAGTGCCCTTGAGTTTAATTCCTGGTACCAAAAAACAAAACAAAAAAAGAAAATACATCTCTCATTGTCATTCACATATAGCAGTTACTATATTTTATCTAATTTTCTATGTATTTTATTTTAAATTATATTAAAACAATTTTCACCAGTTTTTTTGACTTGTTAAAAATATTATTATTGACCTACATTATTAAATTTGAGTTATGGCAAAGTCCATTATTTGATCCCTAAATTAATTGACCCTTTTATTTTTCCTACACAAAAAGCTGGGTTGCTTGTCATATTCTTTTGAGAGTGGATCCAAGGGATTAGAGTAGAACATGAGAAATATGCCTTCACATCAGGCCTAGAAATTTTCTAAAGTAGAGTTCTGCATGTTGTTTCCCACCTGCACATACCTTCGATGGAAACAACATCTTATAAACCAGATGTTACAGATGACAGAGTCTCTGTCCCCCTGAACCTGCATTTAACTGTGTAGACAGAACTGCTGGTGCTCTAGAATATCATCCTTGCATTACTCTGAGAAAAAGAAAATTTCTGCTAAGCCACAAATTTTAAAAGCCTGCTTGTTAGTTCAGCCTCGTTAACATTAAAACAATCATACAATTACAGTGACATAAACAGTAATAATCTCCAACATCTTAATCTAACCTGGCCAAAATGCTAACATTTTACATACAGCATTTTATTTACTCCAGGAACACACTGAGATAGTATCAGTATTACCAGATGAAAGTTAGATAGTACAAAGAACTTGCACAAATCCTCAAACTAGTAAGTAAAATGTAAGATTTTATTCCTAACAAGATAGAGTTCTGTCTTGTAAATTTTTATTGCTATATATGCATACTTATCTACATGTACATATATATGTGTACATGTGATATATTCATCCTCTCTGTTTTTTCCTTTATGAATCTGTATCACATCTTCTTACCATTCAACTATTGAGGATTTTGCTTTTTCTTGCTATATTTAATTAATTATTGTAAAAATCCCTCTTCAAAATTGTGCCAAAAAACACACAACATAAAATGCACCATCTTAACCATTTTAAAATATAAAATTCAGTAGTGTTGAATATATATGGACAAACACAATGTGGCATATTATTTCTCCTTAAAAAGGAAGAACTCTTCACATGCTACAACATGCTTGAACTTTAAGGACATTAATATATTTTAAAATTATATAAACTTTGGGTCCTTTTGTTGATTGTAAACATATTTCCTTGATTTGGCAGTTTGCTCTTAATTTACAGCACTTTTCTTTTTACATTACTGGGGATTTAACCCTGGAGTGCTTTATCATTAAACTACACCCCAAGTCTTCTTTCTCTTTTATTTTGTGATAAGGTCATGCTAAATTGCTAAGCTAACTTCAAATTTGCAATCCTGTCTCAGCCTCCTGAGAAACTTGGGATGATTACAGGGGTACA
>JAJEJO010004229.1:1300217-1328869 GCA_020662805.1 Glaucomys volans
TTTCCACTTCCTGGAGTAGCATAAACTACTCCAGGTTTTGGAGTAGTTTCTGTTTTTAACTTTATCATTGATATCTAATTTCATTCCATTTTGATATGATAATACACAAGGTAGTATCTCTATGTTTTTGTATTTGCTAAGAGTAGCTTTGTGGCATAACATATGGTGTATTTTAGAGAAGGACCCATGAGCTGCTGAGAAGAAAGTGTATTCGCTTTTTGATGGATGGAATATTCTATATATGTCTGTTAAGTCCAAATTAGCAATTGTGTCATTGAGTCCTATGGTTTCTTTGTTTAATTTTTGCTTGGAAGATCTGTCCAACAGTGAGAGAGGAGTGTTAAAGTGTTATTGTGTTTGGTCTATTTGGTTCTTGAAATTGAGAAAGATCTGATTGAGGTACATGGATGCATCATTGTTTGGTGCATAAATATTTATGATTTTTATGTCTTGCTGATTTATGCTTCTTTTAATCAGCATGAAATGTCCTTCTTTATCCCTTCTGACTAACTTTGGCTTGAAGTCTGCTTTATCTGAAATGAGGATGGAAACTCCTGCTTTTTACTCAGTCCATGTGCATGGTATGTTTTTTTCCCAACCTTTCACCTTTAGTCTGTGGGCATGTTTTTCTATGAGATGAGTCTCTTGAAAGCAGCATATTGTTGGGTCTTTCTTTTTAATCCAGTCTGCCAGTCTATGTCTTTTGATTGATGAGTTTTGGCCATTTACACTCAGGGTTATTATTGAGATATGACTTGTATTTCCTGTCATTTTAGCTTTTTGGGGGTTTTTAGCTTATCTTTGTTTCTCTTTTGATTGACTCTTTCTTTAGGGTAGTTCCTCCCCATGGTGACTGAGATTGTTGTTTTTTGTTTCTTCCTCTTTGAATATTTTGTTGAGAATGTTCTGTAGGACAGGCTTTCTCTTTGTGAATTCTTTAAGCTTTTGTTTATCATGGAAGGATTTTATTTCACCATCAAATCTGAAGGTAAGTTTTGTTGGGTATAAGATTCTTGGTTGGCATCCGTTTTCTTTCAGAGCTTGAAATATGTTGTTCCAGGCCCTTCTTGCTTTTAGGGTCTTGGCTGAGAAATCTGCTGATATCCATATTGATTTCCCCCTGTAGGTAATCTGCTGCTTTTCTCTGGCAGCCTTTAAAATTCTATCTTTGTTTTGTATGTTAGGTATTTTCATTATAATGTGCCTTGGTGTGGATCTGTTGTAATTCTGTGCATTTGGTGTCCTGTAAGCCTCTTGTAATTGATTTTCCATCTCATTCATCATATTTGGGAAATTTTCTGATATTATTTCCTTGAACAGATTATTCATACCCTTGGTTTGTATCTCTGTGCCTTCCTCAATCCCAATAACTCTTAAATTTGGTCTTTTCATGATGTCCCATATTTCTTGGAGATTTTGTTCATGATTCCTAACCCTTTTCTCTGTTTGTTTGACTTTGTTTTCAAGATTAAATATTTTGTCTTCATTGTCTTCTGTCTTCCAAGTGATCCCTCCGTTCCAGGCCAGATCTCTCCACAAATTTTAATTCATTGTAAGTATGACTTCTTTCTTCTTATTTTTCCTCAGAGAATTTATTTCATGTTGGTTTATTGATTAAGATGAAATCATAATGTTAATTTTTAAATATTGATAAAAGCTATTACTCTACCAAAAACTATTTGTGGGGAAATAGATTAAGACATACACATTATAATGCAGAAACTTTGGGAAATTAGGACTTTATGTTCATAGTATAAATTTGGCTGAAAACCCATCTAAATTTGCTGTTAGAATATGTT
This sequence comes from Glaucomys volans, assembly GCA_020662805.1. Classification (NCBI taxonomy): domain Eukaryota; kingdom Metazoa; phylum Chordata; class Mammalia; order Rodentia; family Sciuridae; genus Glaucomys; species Glaucomys volans. The sequence continues at coordinate 1,302,017 of JAJEJO010004229.1, forward strand.
TGTAATGAAAAAGTAGGTTTCTGTTAAGACCCTTCCCAAAATCAATCTACTTATTTTGGGGGACATTTATATTACAAAATACACCAATAACTCAAATTGGCATAAATAGGAATTTAAAATTCTATTTCAATCAACTATGCCATCACGAGAGCTAGTTGACTTAACCTCTGTACTGTGGCTCAAACAATGTCTGCCTTCTTCTGGTCAGTATTACTCTCAAGCCCATGTTACCCAGCACATGACTCCCTGGTGTGCTCTGTCAGCCATTTCATGTTCCACATTTTTCCATGTCATCTATTAATTGGAGGAAGTGTTGGATCTCTCTCACTGCAGTATCTGTGGAGTGGGTGTTTCTCATGAAAAGTTTAATCACCAATTTTCTCATTTTTCAATGACCTCAGAGATTTTCATTGACTGTCATCAGCCAATCATGGCACATTCTCAGAACTGAAAATAGAACACTTTTCACATTAATAATGGAGCTAAGAATAGAGGAGGAGCAAATTTCCCAAAGAACAAAAACAAGATCATGTGGATGGGACAAAAGGGAAAAGAACAGCCAGGGAGTGCTTGTCCACAACAAACATGCTATTAATATCAGTGGCAATGATAGGTTTGAATAAGTGCAAATAATGAGATACAATCAAAATGTAACTTAAATTTGGTTTCTCACTGACCCCTTAATTGAGGAAACATTTTTTTCTCATATAAAATTACCATTCTGCCAACCTTTGTGATTTTCCTGATACTCTTGACTAATAACGAAGCCCATGAAGTCTGCATTCCAAAATTATAATGTTTAACCCAATGTATTTAACATTTCAGTTTTATTCAAGTGCCAATCTTTCCCTCCATGGTTCCTGCTCATGACCAGCATGGGGAGGGAGTGGGTAACCATTGGAGGTGTGGGCTAGCTGAAAGTAAAGGCTAGGAAAGTAATATTAAGAAATAAACACAAAACATGAGAATTAGGAATATAGCTCAGTTGGTAGAGTGCTTGCCTTGCAAGCACAAAGCCATGGGTTCAATCCCCAGCACTGCAAAAAAAAAAAAAAAAAAAAGTATATATATATATATGTATATATATATATAGATGTATGTATGTATTCAAAGTGGGGGCACTGTTGGGTGGAAAAGACCTCATGGGTCTGATCTTAAAAAAGGGAAAAAAAATCCATAAACAAGGTCTGTTTCACTGTATTTATAGTGAAACACATCAAAGGGATTCACTAAGGAGCTTCTTCAGGAAAACAGAAAAAAAGATGGGAAAAACAAATTGTTTGGAGCTTGGCAGGATAAGCCCATCTCTGGGTGGCTGCATTTGAATCCAGGGCACCAGCATGACCTGGGCTTTCTCCAACGGGGAAATTTCACCCAGTAGTTTCCAGAAAAGTAGCCTCCCTGCCTTTTGATGGCTCAGACAAATCCATAATTTATATACAGCTTCCAACCCGTGGTCATCTGGGTCTTGGTTGCTAGTGGGATTCCTGACTTTTTAGAAGAAGGTGTGATTGGCCTCCTTTATCTTACCCATTTATTTCCTCATTGCACTTGCTGACTGGAGTTTACAGCACCTGAAGAGAACAGAAGGGAAACAGAAATATTCTTATCTTAATAAAATTGTCTTAAGACTGTTTTGGTTCTTTGGAAATGGCAGGTTTGTGGGGCTCCCTCTTGTGGTCTTTTGCAATGTCATGGTCTCTTATGGATCTCTGTTGACTATAACGCTTGTGAGATAGGGCCTTCCTTGCATCCTATTTCTCAACTTATCTTTGTACCTACTGATGAAAATTCTCTTGAGTCAAATCCAGTTTCATGTGGGTCTAGATCGACTGTCATGCTTGGCTTACATAGGAAAGGCACTTTGCTTCAAGATGTATTTTATCATTGTTGGAAGGGCAGTTAATTTCTGATCACACATCCTGGTGTTCTCTTTGTGTTTGTGCCTTAGGCTGAGAGTCACCTCTTGAGATTCTTTAGAAATCCCTGGGATACAACTCCAGAATGTCCTGGTAATTCTAAAGTAACTTGTGAGCTTTCCAATGGAGTTTCCTTGAAGTTTCTTAGGCTAACAATAGCAGTCCTCCCTCAAGAAATCTGCAGGACCTGCCACGAGGCTTCAGGGTCAGGGCTGCTAAGGGAGAATGGCTATATTCTGACTTCCGACCCTCTCCCTTATCCTCTCTGTCTTAATGTATAACTTAATTTATTGAAAAATGAATGTTAGCATTATAGTATTCACTATCAGTGGCCTCACATAAAATTTTCAATAAGAATACTGTCATAATAGCAATACTAATCTGTAGTATCAGCATTTAAAAAAATGACCACTGTTCTTTTCACTAGTTCTTAAATTTTCATTTTACAATCTGTCTGATAAAAGACACATAAGGAAAGATACAAATATTAGTCAACACTGGCAAATGCTTACTGAATTCTTACTATAAAAACATCTCTATCGAAAATTCTTTGCCTATGCTAATGCATTTAATATTTCAGTAGCTTATAAATTACATACATATCTAAAGTTATTTTAATTTTATGAAGGAGGTGATTGATACACAGAAGGGTTAGATAACCTTGCCTCACATCACAGATTTAGCACGTGCACACCTAGGATTTAATATTTGATGCCCAACTTCACATCCTCAATTCTTAACCACCTATGTTACCTCCTTTCAAAGATTTGTTTATATGTCTTAAAGTATTTCATGTTACATTGAAAACAATATTGCAAGAGGATTAACTTTTTGATTTTATAGCAAATTGAAAATTTATAATTATTTATAAATATATGCACTACAAAGTAATGTTAAGATTTATGATACAACATTCATTAATTAAATCCAAATAATTAACATGTCTGTCACCTCCAACACTTACCATATTTTTTGTGGTGAGGACATTTGAAATTTACTCTCTTAGCAATTTTGAAATGTACAATAAACTATGCTTGACAGTCTTCTATCCTTGAGCTATTCATCATTCTGTGCAATAAATCTTGGAAAACACAACAAAACAATGAAAAGCTCAAAACTTTATTCATCTTATCTGAGATTTTGCACCTTCTGGCCATTATCTTTTCTTTGCCCCTTCTGCCATTCTTTTTTTTTTGGTGCTGGGGATTGAACCCAAGGCCTTGTGCATGTGAGGCAAGTACGCTACCAACTGAGCTATATCCCCAGCCCCTCCGCCATATTTTGACAAACAATATTCTGCTCCCAACTTCCATGAGCTCAATTACTTTAGATTTCATGTAGAAGTGTTAAACAAAAGCAAAAACAAAACAACAGCATTTATGCTTCTGTCCCTGGCTTATTTCACTTATGGGATATTCTCCAATTCTATCCATTTTTTTGCAAATAATAAAATTTTCTTCTTTTAAAAAATCTCTATGGTTTTCCATTTTGAATATTTACCACATTTTCTTATTCATTCATCTACTGTGGACACTTAGGTCGATTTTATAAATTGTTGTGAATTGTGCTGTAGTGAGGGTGGGTGTGCAGATCTCTCTTCAACAAACCCATTTCAAAACAGCACACTCAGAAGTGGAACTGCTAAGTCCTATATATCTATTTTTAGTCTATTGAATTTATATTTATTATATAATATACAACATATCATTTATTATACAATATTACATATTAACTCCATGTAGATCATTGATATATTTTAGTGTATTCAAAATTTCCCACAATGACTGTGCTAATGTACATTGCTACCAATAGTACAATGGTGTGCAAGGGATTACTTTTATATAATAGATAAACTATAAGTTAAGAAAAAAACAAAGGCTAGTTTATAACCAAGTATTAGTCTACCTTTTTTTCTCTTGGCTTAATGAAATGAGACCTTCAGTATGACTTGTATATCTTACAGCCTGAAATGGGTTTATGTCAAGCAATTCACACTCTCAAACCTGTTCTCCTGGAGGGGGAAGCTGTTAGAGGGAAGAGCTTCCTGGAGAGAATATGGGAAGTGACTCCATTAACACCACCTGTGTGAATGAAGAGCTCCAGAAAGAACGCCATGGCTCAGCGGCAACACACTGCACCCATACTTTTCAATGATACAAAACTTGGTTTGATAAGTGATTAAAAAAAAAGTAATTTAAAAACTCTGTCTTAGGAAGTTAAACTTTTGAGTAAATGCCAGCCTTGTCATATAGAAGGACTCTGGTTTTAAGTTCAGTGTGATAAAACACATGCCATGTAACATGAACTTCTTTAGCTCCCCTTGCACACAACTTGCAGTGAGGGTCATGTCCTGTCATATTCTGCACATGGTGATTATTTAATGTTGTACTCCAGTGTCACACTAAGTACCTATCATTCATTGTAGATGACTCCCTCGAAAATTGCTTCTAAAAGTTTGTGCCAAAAATGCTCATGAAGAGAACAATTTACTATCCTTTAGCTATTAAGATACTGAAAACTGTCACTTCAGAAAATTGGATACTGTACCTTATAAAACATGTTGTTCTGAAGCTTTGCTTCAGCAATTACCACCTATCATCCGTCAACTTGTGAGTATTGCATTTAGTTAGTTGTTAAAACTTAATATTATAATAGCATTCAGATGTCAGGAACAGAGAAGTTCCACTAAATTCTCAGTGCAGTGTTTGAACTTGAAAGAACTGAAATTGTTGATAATTGTGTGAAGGCTTTTTTTTTCATACTTTCTTGATTAAGCTATCCATAAAGTATAGTATTTATGGGAACATGCAGTTTGTTCCACATTTTTAACCAAGGTGGCTTGCACTAACTTCAGTAGACACTGTTGGCCACCACTTGAACATAATATCAAATACTGAAGATGAGGATTTTCATTTTAAGTCTTTCCCAACAGAATCTATTACTTGCTGCACCCTCTTCAATTCTCTTCAGTGCTTTTCAAGGATTCCACTGAATTTTAAAGATGTTTGCAAGGTCTCATCTTCCTGGGAATTGGGGCCACTGTTTCCTGTTGTCTTGTTTAATTTACCTATGCTTGGGAATAATATTATATGGATTTCTGGGAATTCTAGGGTCTTAGGGGATTTAGAACACAAGAATCAAACAGCTAAACATACTGGAAATAACCAAGAAAGACCCTTGTTCTGGTGTGATAAAAATATAAATAGGAAAGAATGCTATGTTCATTTCCAGCAACTAATGCTAAGTGGCACCATGGATGGGGACTACTCCCAGATGATCTAGGGCAGAAAAACACGTTGTTCCCACCTTAATTCCAGACAAACAAGTCATAAACAAAGTTGTTAAGGCTAGAAAAATAGTCCCAACTCTTCAGACATCATTTGATCATGCTTATTTGGTTAATGGAAAACTATGGTTTCCTCCTAGGAAGCCAGCTTCTGGTCCCTTAGATTTAGATCCCCTTTATCTCCCACTGGCAGAATACACCTTGGTTGGCATCAAGTAATTTTTAATGAAAAATGGAAAGTTCATCTCCCCTTCTTAGAATATTTAAAAACTGTGAGACCTTGGTGTTTGCTTAGTTACTCTGAACAGCTTTCTTGGGCAGGACCGGGTAATGCTTACTGGGCAAAAGTAGGAGGTGTACCACTTCTAATTGACCTAAAGCAGCTCAGTTAATCAATGATCCAGAGAAAGCACAGAAAGAAACTCCCTATTGTTCCTGTTAATCTAGTTGTTAATCACATAGTGTAAACTTATATGTTATTCATAGAAATGGCTTCTGTGCACGATGTTCCCAGTAATATAGAAAGTAGAACTAGTTAAAGATTATATAGAAGAATACTTAAAAACATGAAGAGGTGATAATATTTCATCTGCTAATATGTGTTGCCTATTGTCTTGTAGTTTGCGTCAGTTTCCTTTTGTGTGGTCTCAAGATATTGTACTCAAGCTAGAAGTTAACATATAAAAATGTGTGTGGAAAAAATAAAGAACAGATCTTAGCTTTAGATCACTGAGTCTGTGTTGTTTTGTTCTCCACCTAGCCGATGCCATCCCACTCACCAGAGACCATCATGACCCTTGTGCTAGGGCTGGACACTGGCAATTACTGGTTATTAAATTTCTGATATAAACTCTATGGTGGATCAGATATGTTTATTTTGGTCAATTTAAATCACAAAGTTAAGCTTATATCAGATACAGTATACACTTTACCAGAAACACTTGGTTGGCTTTAGTAATCCAAACAAAAGTTTGGATTACTAAAATTTTGTTAAGGATTTTTGCATCTATGTTCATTAGTGATATTGGTCTGAAATTTTCTTTCCTTGATGTGTCCTTGTCTGGTTTTGGTATCAGAGTGATATTAGCTTCATAGAATGAGTTTGGAAGCATTCCCTCCTCTTCTATCTCATGGAATACTTTGAGGAATATTGGAATGAGTTCTTCTTTTAAGGTCTTGTAGAACTCAGCTGAGAATCCATCTGGTTCTGGACTTTTTTTGGTAGGTAGGCTCTTGATGACTTCTATTTAATTGCTTGAAATTGGTCTATTTAAATTGTGTATGTCTTCCAGATTCAGTTTGGGTGGGTCATATGTCTCTAGAAACCTATCAATGTATTCAAGATTACCTATTTTGTTGGAATATAGATTTTCAAAATAGTTTCTAATTATGTTTTGTATTTCAATACTGTCTATTGTGGTAGTTCCTTTTTCATCTCCAATTTTAATCATTTGAGTTTTCTCTCTTCTTCTCTTTGTTAGTGTACCTAAGGGTGTATTAATTTTGTTTATTTTTTCAAAGAACCAACTCTTTGTTTTGTCAATTTTTTGAATAGTTTCTTTTGTTTCAATATCATTGATTTCAGCTCTAATTTTAATTATTTCCTGTCTTCTACTACCTTTGGTGCTAATCTGTTCTTCTTTTTCTGGGGCTTTGAACTGTAATGTGAGGTCGTTTATTTGTTCACTTTTCATTCTTTGGTTGAGTGCACTCCATGCAATGAATTTTCCTCTTAGTACTGCTTTCATAGTGTCCCAGAGATTTTGACTTGTTGTATTGTTGTTCTCATTTGCCTCTATGAATTTTTTTATTTCCCCCCAATGTCTTCTGTTATCCATACATCATTCAATAGTGTACTATTTAATCTCCAGGTGTTAGAATACTTTCTATTATTTATTTTATTACTGAGTTCTAATTTCATTCCATTATGATGCCATTCAAAAACATATTAAAAAGATAGTGCACCATGATCAAGTGGGTTTCATTCCAGGTATGCAAGGTTGGTTCAACGTCTAGAAATCTATAAATGTAATTCACCACATCAACAGGTTTAAAGTTAAGAACCACATGATTATTTCAATAGGTGCAGAAAAAGCATTTGATAAAATACAATACCCTTCATGCTCAAAACACTAGAAAAAATAGGGATAGTAGGAGCATACCTCAACATTGTAAAGACTATCTATGCTAAGCTCATGGCCAACATTATTCTAAATGGAGAAAAACTGAAAGTATTCCCTCTAAAAACAGGAATGCCTTCTTTCGCCGCTTCTATTCAACATTATCCTTGAAATTCTAGCCAGAGCAATTACACAGAAAGAGATAAAAGGGATTTGAAAAGGAAAAGAAGAATTTAAAGTATCACTATTTGCAGATGATGATTGTATATTTAGAGGAGCCGAAAAATTCCACTAGAAAATTTCTAGAACTGATAAATGAATTCAGTAAAGTAGCAGGAAGTAAAATCAACACTCATAAATCTAATGCATTCTTATTCATAAGTGATGAATCCTCTGAAAGAGAAATTAGGAAAACTACCCCATTCACAATAGCCCCACAAAAATAAAATACCTGGGAGTCAGTTTAACAAAAGAGGTGAAAGACCTCTACAACAAGAACTGCAGAACACTAAAGAAAGAAATTATAGAAAACCTTAGAAGATGGATAGATCTCCCATGTTCTTGCATAGGCAGAATTAATATTATCAAAATGGCCATACTACCAAAAGTGCTATACAAATTCAATGCAATTCCAATTAAAATCCCAATGACAGACCTCATAGAAAGAGATCAAGCAATCATGAAATTCATTTGGAGGAATAAGAGACCTAGAATAGCTAAAACAATACTTAGCAGGACGAGTGAAGCAGGTGGTATCACAATACCAGACCTTCAACTATACTACAAAGCAATAGTAACAAAAACAGCATGATATAGGCACCAAAATAGGCAGTTCGACTAATGGTACACAATAGAGGACACAGAGACACGCCCACATAAATACAATTATCTCATACTTGACAAAGGATCCAAAAACATGCAATGGAGAAAAGATAATCTCTTCAACAAATGGTGCTGGGGAAACTGGAAATCCATATGCAGCAAATTGAAACTAAACCCTATCTCTCACCTTGCACAAAACTCAACAGAAAATGGATTGATAACCTAGGAATTAGACCAGAGATCCTGCACCTCATAGAAGAAAAAGTAGGTCCAAATCTTCATCATATGGGCTTAGGACCAGACTTCTTTATCATGAATCCCAAAACACAAGAAATAAAAGTAGAAATCAATAATTGGGATAGATTTAAACTAAAAAGCTTTTTCTAAGCAAAGGAAAAAATCCACAATGTGAACAGAGAGCCTACAGAGTGGGAGAAAATCTTTGCCACACACACTTCAGATAGAGCATTAATCTCCAAAATATATAAAGAACTCAAAAACTCTACACCAAGAATACAAATAACCCAATCAATAAATGGGCTAAGGAAATGAGCAGACTCTTCACAGAAGAGGATCTGCAAGCCATCAATGGATATATGAAAAAATGTTCAACATCCCTAGTAATAAGAGAAATGCAAATTAAAACTACCTTAAGATATCATCTCACCCCAATTAGAATATCTATTACCAAGAATACAAGCAACAATAGATGTTGGTGAGGATGTGGAGAAAAAGGTACACTCATACATTGCTGGTGGGGTTGCAAATTAGTGCAGCCACTCTGGAAAGCAGTGTGGGGATTCCTCAGAAAACTTGGAATGGAACCACCATTTGACCCAGCTATCCCACTCCTTGGCCTACACCCAAAGGACTTAAAATCAGCATACTATAGTGATGCAGCCACATCAATGTTCATAGCAGCCCAATTCACTATAGCTAGATTGTGGAACCAACCTAGATGCCCTTCAATAGAGAAATGAATAAAGAAACTGTGGTATATATTCAGCCATAAATAATAAAATTATGACATTTGCAGATAAATGGATGGAATTGGAGAAGATCATGTTAAGTGAAATAAGCCAATCCCAGAAAATCAAAGGCTGATTGATTTCTCTGATAAGTGGTTGATGACACATAGCAGGGGTGGGGAGGTATGGGAAGAATGGAAAAAGGATGAATTGTATAGAGAAAACTGAGGGGTGGGGAGGGTATGGGGAAGGAAAGATAATAGAATGAGACAAACATCTTTACCCTATGTATATGTATGAATAGGCAAATTCTACTTTGTATACAACCAGAAAAATGAGAGTTGTACTCCATTTGTGTACAATGACCTAAAATTTAAAAAAAGAAAAGAAAAAAAAAAGTTTGGATTACAACTCAAACACAAGCTGAGCTTTTCAAAGCTCAAGTTAAGTTCCTGTTTCAATAGAGTTTTTGGCATGAAGTCACGTCTTTCTGTTCTCAAGTCACAGCACTTCTCTGCCTGAAAATTGCGTACAGACCTTTGATACCTTTTGAAGTATGACGTTGCCATTTAACATAGTGTAAATGTTTCCTCATTTAAAACACCTAGCATTAGCATAGTAAATGTGTGGTTTTTCAAACTGCTCTGGAAACACAATTGGAATAGTGAATTCTAATTCTGGTAATGAAGAGTCACTTAAAGTCTAAGTTAGATATTTATTTAATTTTAAAATTAAAAATCAAGCTGCCTGTAATCCCAGCCACTCAGGAGGCTGAGGCAGGAAGACTATAAACTGGTGGTAAACCTGGACTACTTAATTGAGAACAGGTCTCAAAACAAAATAATTTTTTTGTCAAGACAGGTAGTATAACTCAGTGATAAAGCAGTTGCATAGCATTTGTGAGGCCCTGGGTTCAATGCCTAGTACTACAGAAATAAATGTTAATTAACATATATAAAAGAAGGCTACCATTTATCCACAGTAATGTGCATGAGTCCTAAGTATAAGTGCAAAAAGGAAAACGGGAGGCAGACCTCAATGGAATCAGAGAAGCCTTTATTCCTCCGCAGACTTGGGTGTCATTCGGGTCCACTTTCCGGAAGGGAAAATGGCCCTCAGTTACAGAGGAGACTTTGGGTTTATAGGGTACAATGATGTCATCATTGGGAACAGTCTTGACTTGACAGTCAGGGGCTAGTTGAACAGGTTAAAAACCTTAATTTAGGAAGGTAGTTGTAAAAGGTTGAAACTCATTGTTGTCTGGGGAGAGAAGAGTCCAGATCCCAGGGATAAATACTCAAACCTTGCCCACTGGTGTTGGCCATGCTTCCGTTTAGGACGGATTAGCCAGGGGGGAAGGCATGGTTTAGGGCCCAGCATTCAGTATCTGCCCCTTTCCCCCAGGGACCATTGTTATCAAGAATGCATTGGGAGAGGTTTAATGGCTGACCAGTTTCCTTTCCCACTTCTCAAGCCACACCGTCCCTCCATTTTCTTGGGGAGTTATTTTATAGGAATATTATTTTCCATAACCCTTCACTAAGTGTTCAGTTTGATGAATTTTAGAGATTTTACACACCTTTATAGCTGTCACTCAAATATTTCCATCACTCAAAGAACTCCCTTCATGCCTATTTCTGATTCCTATCACCACCCCATCTGGGGCAACCACTTTCTGATTTCACTACCACCAATTAATTTTGCTTGATTTTGGCTTCATTTGAAAGGAAACACCTAGAATATAGTCTTCCATACCTATTTTCTTTGGTTTAGCATATATCCTTGTTGTATTCACCCATGTTGCCACGTATATTTGAAATCTATTTTTTCTTCTTCATTACTATTGATAATAAAAATCCATATGATCAATTTCTATGAAACATAATTTGTTCTTTACCTGTTCTTGGACATTTTGTTTGTCTTGAAATTTTGGCTACTATAATCTACATTTTTATTTCCTTTGAGTAAAATGAGTATGTTTAACAGATCTTGAGTAAATTTTATTTCAATTTCATACTACTAATAAGATTTTATATGCTTTTTGTCACTTCGCTAAATGGCTTATTATGGTAATTTTCTTGGTAGATTTCCTTAGATTTTTCAAGTAGTAAATCATTTTGTACAGAAGTGTAGATATTAAATTTTTATCTTTTCCTGTATTTATGTGATTATTTTTGTTCTTGCATTCTTGCACTGCTTAAAACCATGAGTAGGGTGTTGAACAGGATTAGTGAGAGGAAACATCCTTACCTTATGGTGACTTTGCATCCTTAAGTATGATATTAGCTGTAAGGTTTTTGTAGAATTAAAGAAGTTCACTTTATATTACTAGTTTGCTAAGAAATTTTATTATGAAATGTATTGAATTTTGTCAATAGATTTTCCTGTATTGCTAATTATCTTTATCCTTTATGTTCTTAATGTGATAAATTTCCTGAGTGACTTTCAAATAATAAACCTATCTTGAACTCTCAGGTTAAAATCCAAATGGCTACAAGTCATTCTTTCTCACACTTTTCCTCTTTTTCTCACCATCATCCCTGCAAATATTTCACTTCCCTGTCTTTCCTTTTTCCTGAGGAATTAAGATTCAATTATACTTCATAAACTTCCATAATTTCCAAAAAGTTTTTCTAGAATTAATGTTATTTCTTTTTTAATGTTTGGGCAATTACATTGGTAAATATATCTGAGCTTGGAATATTTTGTGGGAATCATTTGTATGAAGAGTTAAATTTGTTTGGTAGGTAGGAATATGAATATCATTTATTCTTGTTTTAGTTTTGGTACTCTGTATTTTTCAAGACTGTTTTCCATTGATTAAAACCATTGAATTTATTGGAATACAATTGTTCCTTATATTTCTTTACCTTTTTACTTTAATCAGGCAGAATCTCTACTGATTAACTTCTACTGACAATTTTTGTTATTTTTTCTTGATCCATGTTTCTTTGAGATCATTATTTTATTAATCTTATCAAGGAAATACTTTTTATTTTGGTTTTTTGTTTCTTCTATTTTTAGATAATGCATTTTATCTCCTATTGTTTCTTCTTTTCCATACATTGCATTTAATTTGTCTTTATTTACTAGCATCTCAAAGTAGAAACAGAGTAACAATATCAAGTCTTTCTTTGTTTCATATGTGTATTATAAACTATAAACACTTTCTTTCAAGTGCTGCTTTAGGTGCATCCCCATCTATTTTGAAAGGCAAGTGTTTTGTTCCATTTAATTCAGTTGAAAATATTTTATAATTTTCTTTATGACTTCTTCAGACTGATAGGAAAGGGAAAATTAATTTTCCCAATATAGTTGAAAGAAATACTTCTATTTTTGTGTTGTTCTTGCAATATTTGAAAAAACTGTCATAGGGGTAGCAAAAGGTGTATCTGTGACTGAATGTTCCTCATTTCTAGGTTATAAAACAAGAAAAACAAGACACTTTGAATTTTTTTATGATTTGTAGTGTTTTTTAAATTTCAAACAATGATCTATAAAATATTCCTTACAAAGAGACATCATTACAAATTCTTAGTAGCTTAAAATTGTTCTATATCTTCCTCCCATTTTCTCACCATATGAAAATAATGCTAACAAAATATTCTAGGTAGCACAACAGTAAGGTTAATTTCCCATTGTTTAAATTTTCTATATCTCTATAGCTTTAATTTCACAGTAGTCCATCATTATTGTTCCCCCAAATTATTCTTACAAATATATAAAAATGTATGTTCTTCTCTCCCAAACTGAAATATGTAATTCAGCTTGACCATATGGTTTTTCTTGGCAGTCTTTGGCTGGTGCTCTTCATGCAGCAACGTTTCAATAAATGTCAAAGAATTAGTATTATATACAGAAAAGTTGATGACTATAATGTAACTAAGTTATAGCAATATAACATTAAATGAAATGAAGAAAGTAAACAAATTAATTGACTTCTATAAAGTATAAAAGTGAATCAAGATGGAAGTTTAAAATGTCTTAGATATAACTGATCATGAAACTGATCACTTACATTGGAACAAGTCTGGAAGAAGCAGACTGCAGCTAAAGGGTTTATTGTCATATTCAATATTCACCTGGCTTAGTTCACATTTGCAATGTTCAGTTACCTCGTTAGAAGCTGAACATTCATTGTGACAAAACAGATATGGTCCTTGCTTTTAGGAGCGTAGGGTCAATTGCATCTCATTTGTTCATTAACCCTTCATTAATCACTCTGTTGTTTTTCCCTCAAATTGAGTCCTTAAATGTGGAAGGTGGTACAGTGATAAATTATACAAAAACTGTTTTCTAGTTACACGTTTCTGACTAAAAAGGACACACAGTATATAACTATTACCTATTGTGTGACTATACATTGAAAGTATATAATAGATGATAATGTAATAGAATAATAATGAAGACATGAATAGCAAAGAGATACAAATAGAAATATTTTGTAAGATCAAGCAGAGATGATTTGTTATATTTGGGAGAGTTTATATGTATAATATATTATTTATATATTTATATATATACATATATATTTATATGTATGATATATTATAAAGGTGGTGGAGAATTGAAAAAAGGAAGAAGGCACAGAGGGGTAATAGTTATTGTATTTTACTTAGTATGCATAAAGCATTTCCAAAATTATTTTTATTTACTTAAGGTTGTGAAGGAAAGGAACTTTGGTAGGAAACATCATAAGAGAAAATAATCAGAAGCATGAAATCTGGGCAGAGTAGTTTCTGTTACTTACAGAATCCTTCAAACAGGGGAAGGGCAAGAAAAGTCTTTTGTGAGACAAGTTTCCACAGATCTTCCAAATTTCTGCATGCAGTGCTAGTGGAGGCACTGATGGCTTTGATCTGGACTATCTTTTCAGGCACTATTTGTAGTGCCTATGTCTGGAAAGAACACTGGATATGTTTATTGTCCAGTCTAATAATGACCATGTGTCCCTTCAGGTCAAAGGACCAGCATGTTCACAGACTCCATAAAAATGCACACGCTTTAAGCTAGGGATTCTGCAATAGTGATGCAAACCCACTGTGTGTGCAGCATCCACATAAGTTCCTTCACATTGGCTTGTGACACACAAGAATCAAGGGGAACAAACACAAACATAAAGCTTGTTCTGCTATGAACAATATACCCCTTGTCTCTGGTGTGGAAATTGTGCCTCTTTTGCCAGCATACCTATACCATGAACACTAACTAGTCAGCTGGAAAATAGAATGAAATCTCAAGACATTTTGCCAGGTCTGGATCATTGTAAGAAAAGGAACAGGAATTCATCAGGCTGCGGGGAGACAAGAATATTGAATAGAATCAACAGGAGAGACTTTACCTGCAATTATATGGTTATATGCACTAACTCAAGGTCCAAACCATGAAAGGTGGAAGACTTAGGCAGAACTGGGTTTAAGCCCTACTTCCAATTGCTTATCATGTGTGACCTCTACTTGGGTGGAATATAAGGCTTGCCTGGCATATAAATAACTCTTTTGCACATTTTCAAAACTTGATTTTATTGCCTGGTCCAGTAATTAGGAGTTTCCCTATATAATTTTTATTCCCTAACCTTGAGAATAGGTATATTACTGGTACTAGTTTAAGGAAGTATTTATTCTGATCTGGTCATATTAAACTGTTGGTGTCACTTTGGCTGTGTCTGAATAACATGGAGATGTAATAGGATTAAATCAAAAGGTTCTCTACCATGGAATATAAAATTATCTAACCTTTGTAAACATGGATTTTAACTAGAGATCTGGAAATATAACATGGCGTGCTTTGCAAATGAGTTCCTACTGAGAATACTGTGATCAGACGGTGAACAGGAAATAGCAGATATGCAGAACTGTGCTTTCCTGTATTGGATAAGTGGCTAATTAGCTGCAGAAATGGAAGACAGACAACCAAGTAAAAGTATCAGGGGTTCTAAAATCCAGTCTTAAATCTCACAGTAACCTTTCCAAACAAATGACTTTAGATAGATGGGAGGACAAATAATAGTCATTGTGAGATATTATTAATTACTATTACTGCAGGGAGCCCAGACCAGTGCTGAGAAAAGATATTTGAATTTCCTAAAGAATAAAAGAAAACTCTGAAAAAACTCAACCGTCACTGAGCAATAAAATGGTGGTATAAAATAAGAAGGAACTTTGGATGATGTAGAGGAACATGGGGTGGGAGGTGGTGGGGAAAAGAAAGATAGTAGACTGAGACAGACATTATTACCCTACGTACATATATGATTACATGAATCGTGTGAATCTACAATTGTGTACAACCATAGAAGTGAAAAGTCGTACTCCATTTGTGTACAGTGAATCAAAATGCAGTGTGTAAAAAAAAAGGAAAAAAAAATTGAAGGAGCTTAACTTTGAGGTTATAATGGATGACAATTCAAGGGTTCATCCTGCTTGTTCTAGACTAGTTCATAGTACATTAATTTCCCCATTGCCATAAATAATTTTACCAAGGAAAGATAAAAGGTGAAACTATCTGAAAATCAAAAGCTTCACAAAGAAAAATTAGGTTGAAGATACTAGCTAATATCTTTGTGAGTTAAGAGCAGTAGCCTTAGAGAGCCAGTGAATTTTGAAAAAAAAAAAAAAAAAAGCTCTTAAAAATGGAATCTAAGCCTTATCTTTGGCCACATGAAGCCCCTTAGGTAATAGCATCCTGTATCTTGATATTGGTGTGGAAAAATGGTAAAGAGCATCCTCCTTAGAAAACTTTTCTAAGTAGGAGAAAAGGGTTCAGCGTACATGTGGGGAGTATAGCAGGTATTGAAAACTATATTTTTCCTGCTTCCCTGCTGATTTCTTGATCCCTGATGAATGGAGACACTACACACAATGGCTCTCATTCAGTCATTCTATGAAAAAAATTCTTTGCTCTAGATAGCCTAAATGTGGTTACATTTCTACTGGTGTCCTTATGATGACCCTGAAATTTCCAGTGAAATTTGTGGTGTTGTCAAAAATAATGGCTACATGTGTTATATGTCCAGCCTCAGGGAAACAACTGTAACTATATTCCGATTTGAGTTTGCTGTTTCACAAATTGCCTGGGGTCTGTTGTTCAACTATGCTTCTCATTTATGTTTTGCTGTGTAATGTAGAAACTTGGAAGAGAAGAGAGCTGGCTTTGGTAGGAGACAGCTGTCATATTTCTGAGTGTAGACAGCATTCATTTCACTGATTCCCAGCAAACAAGAAGGGGATGGAGGGAAAAGCCAAAGGAAGGTAGCAGGAAGAAGTGATTGCTTACCCCTGATGGTAGGAGTACTTCATTCAATGTTGGAGCAGTAGCTTATAGTAAATCTCATGAACAGGGTCAAAGAGTCTCCTTGGTTGGGCCACACAGGAGCGCAGCACATAAAAAACAATGCACTTGGATGTGCAGGTGTTGTGCTGTGAACAACACACAGATCTGCTGCTGTACTTGAGCATCCCCATCAGACATGCATGGGATTGTAACTACAAGGCTTAACTGCTTGTCCAGTATAGTCAGGTATATAGACTGAAGCCATAGGTGTGGCACACTGCAGACATCTTCTACAAGGAAGCAGTTTCAGAACTTCCAATCTCGGTAGCTTTAATATGGTTTGAAATATAGAATGCAAATTTAAATGATTTTGCAGATTTTTTTAAAGCATTGATTCTCAGCAGGGAAGTTTCCATCCTCTGCTAGAAGTTTTAGAAATTTCTCAGGATATCTTTCCAGTTATAGTCACTAGAGAAGAGGGGTCAAGACTGCAGTTGTGGCTCAGTGGTAGAGCACTTGTCTAGCACGTGTGAAGCACTGGGTTCGATCCTCAACATCACATAAAAATAAATAAATAAAATAAAGGTATTGTGTCTATCTACAACTAATCAACTATTTTATTTATTTATTTATTTTAAGAAGAGGGCTCAGTGAGGATAGTTGCAATGAGCGGAGGCCAGGGATATAAGACATTCATGAGGAAGAATCATTCCACATTTCACAAAATTTAAGATTTCCCCTTAGTCAAGTATATAAAATGTCGGTTTAAATCTTATAACAAGAAGTTTGTGGTTTAATCATAATGCTTTTTTTCACAATTTATTTTTCATATTCTTTTCTGTCAGGATCCTGGAACCTCCACTACCCTGCGTTCTGAAAATGGATCTCCAGAGTTTGTTTGGAGATTCTATCAGGGAGCACAGCTACTTGCATGCTCTTGACCAAAGAAACTTTCCTATTGGAAAAGATCATCCCCTTCAATCCAAAACAGAGCATGTGGAGCATTGAGGAAGGGAGGGGACACCTGCCTCCCCAGCCAGATACACTAAATCAATGCTGGCAGTTAATGGGGATGTCATAACATGATCATGATGGACATCACAGAAGGATAGTCTCATATTCTCAGTTTTATTATGTACTAAAATTTCCACAGTAAGATGCTACTACATTGGAAGAAATAAATTTTTGTTGTTGTCTTTCATAATGACCAATATTTGGTGTTAATATTAAGAAATTATCTCATTGACATCAAATTCATCATGACCATGAGTTAATCAGCATATTTCTGTGCCATTGTGCATTTGAACTTGAGTTTCATCATGAAACTGCACACATGTTGTTTGTCTCTATGTATGTGTGTTGCCTGTGTGTGTATGTGTGTGCATGTGTGTGTGTACCTGTAGGTATACATGTAGGCATCCTTCCTCAGGTCTTCTAGAGTGTTCATGCTTGAGCATTTATAAACAAATTAATTTTGTTATATTACATTATCCTTTTCCTACTTTATATTAAAGTTCTCATATTGTTATAGTTGGGAGTGAGTAAAACTTTCTGATGTAATATTGCACAATAGAGTGGCTATAGAAATGATAATGTGCCATTTATTTCAAAAAGCTAAAAGAAAGAATTTTGAATGTTTTCACCCAAAGAAGTGGCAGATGTTTGAGGAGGTATGCATGTTTAAGTGATTACATATTGCACAATGATAAAAATTTTAAAACATAGCATGATACCCTATATGCACAATTTTATGTTTCAATGCATCAATTAGAAGTTTTCAAAAATTTTTAAACAAATTCAAAAAGCATATTACATTTTTAAACTACATGTGCAATAAATGAGATGTTGCAAAATATTTGGCACTGAAACATTACCCTACGTACATGTGTGATTAACAAGAATGATATGAATGTACATCATGTACAACCATAGAAATGAAAATTTGTACCCCATATGTGTACAATGAATTAAAATGAAGTCTGTAAAAATAAAAAAAATTAATAATAAAAAAGGGGGGTTTTGAGACTGGAGGTGTAGCTCAATGGTAGAGCACTTGCCCAGCATGTGTAAAGCACTGGGTTCGATTTTCAGCGCCTAATATAAATAAATAAATAAAATAAAGATCCATTGACAACCAAAAAATTATTTAAAAAAAGAAAAGGGAGCTTTTGTTTTGAGAGATACTTAAGAACTGTTTCCCCAGACTGCCTATGCATTTGTTCAAACACTTCGGTCAGTTTTGCTACAATCTTTCCAAGATGAAACAGTAGCTGAGAGCCAGCTGGACTTGTACTTTTGAACTTTCCCAAAGTGATAGCAGGGCACCCAGTGGGAAGTTTTAACCCAGTTACAGTGTGTAATACCCAGGATCTTTGTCTGTTTTTCTCCAGCAAGATTATTTTCCTTTTCCTCAACCATGTTTCCATTTTCTTTCCTTTGAACTCTCCACTGACATCCACCAGTTTTTAAATTAATATTGACAATCAACCAGATTCATCCGTCTATCACTTAATGGTTCACATTTAATTAGAAAATCACATTTTTCCATTTCTGTTAATACTGTACTATTTCGTAATTAGACATTTAAAAATTATATAAAGATTCAAATAAAATTTGAAATCAAATGAAACTGCCTCTAGACAGGTTATAGTAATATTTGCTTATCATGATGAATATTACATGAATTATTTTCTTCAGTGTTTCTGTGGGAAGCTCTGTTTTTATTTCTGACTGAATCAGTAACATAATGCCTCATGTGATACCTTCCTGTAGGACCATAGTCATGTCTGGATCATTTTATGCAATGTTAACACAGGGCCATATAAAATGCTTTTACACAGAGAATGACAGGACAGATCTGATAGCTTTCTCCCTCTCTCTCTTTTTCTCCAGTTATTTGAAAGTTGGCCTATTTTAAAGCAGTTCTGTTAATGCAATGGTGGTTTTGAAACACTGTATTAAAATAGACCTCTTTAAAGGATCCACTCAAGAAATCATTAGTGGTTGATATAAAAGGAAAATAGCATATAAGGCACACTTTTATGGCTGAGATCTGACATTCACAACTAAGAGGAAAGGGGGAAAGAAGTCTTTCTTCATTAGCAGCATGACCAAAGCACTTAGGGATTTCACTCCCTCACATCCATTATTTCATCTATTGTCCTAATTTAATTTTCCATGATTTTCCTGACAGTGAAGGTTGGCAACTCTTAAGTACAGTACAAAAGGTTTGCAGCACTCATGTTAATAATTACTCAAGCTGTTGAAGCTTTTTGCTGAAGGGTGTATTGTCAAAAATATCAAATTCAGACAAAAGCAGAAGCTACAGATGTGAGTGGAACCTGGGATCCCTGAGTGCCTTTGTTTTTATCCCAGAAAGAAGCCACCTCATGAGGTCTAAATGTTAATAAAGCATTCATACAATTTGAAGCCTTTGGAAAGCTCTAAACAGGAAAACAAGGTCTTTGGAGAATTGCCACCAAATTGTTGCTGCTATTGTCTCTGCTGTTGCCTACCATGGTCCTTCTGACAATATAAAAACTGTTATTTCTACATTTGTTCTTAGATTGATTTGTTTTCTAGTGATCGGTATTGGCCAGATTTAGAAAACCTGATTCAGAAAATGAAGTTTGCTACTTGAGGAGAATAGTAAACTTTAGACCATTATCCTTCTGTCTTTTAAGGGTAGAGTTCTTTGCATTTGTTTCATCTTTTGTCACAGGGGGCAAAATTCCCCACAGAGTGTTATAGCCTCCTACCATCCCAGTCCACAAGTTGTCAACTTTTCATACCTGTAAATTAGACTTTGATTGAGGGATGCAGTCATGAATTTTTATAAGGAATTCACCAAGATCTGTGAGTAAGATATAGTATCTAGTTGATAATAGACTGAAGGATAGTATTTCATTTTTTAGGACTAAACCTTTTCAAATATGATTAGAGTCTTTATTAACAAAAATGGTAGAAATATGTTTAAAAGAAATGGCTCTTATGCAATAGTTTATAAAATTGTTTGAGATGTACAACACATTTTTATTCTCATAATCCCAGATGTTCTTTGTCTACTAGAAAAATATCACTGTAAGTCTAAAAAAAGCTAGAACTACAAGAAGAACAGCTCATCTATGCCCCCTCTCTCTGTACTTGCAGCATGTGATGTATATTGAAGAGGAAGTCTAAGAACAGAAAAATGGTTATCTCGCTTATTTTTTGGAGTCATGAAGGTAGCTAGGATAGAAATAATGACAAGGCATGGTTAGGCAGGAAAAGAGACAAACAAGGCTCTCCTTTCTGAATAGACTGTGCATGTTTTACAATAGACCAGCACCTTCCTGAGTCACCTTTAGCTGAGAACTGAGTGCATGATCTTACCTAAGTTTCAGGTGAGGACCGAGGGCAGGTATCTCTGCACCATCTGCACATATCTGAGGGCTGAGCCATTTGAGTTATAATCAAAGGAAGAACTGTGAGGAGTCCCCAGATTTAGCAGTATGACAGGATTTTAAAAGGAGCATAGACACTATAGTAGTATCAACTGCATGGAAAAGGGAGATACAGCTTGAGTTGGAATCAGCATGCTTCTCACTAACTGTTTGACTTTTGCAAGTTTCTTAACCTCAGTGGAACTCCATTCCCTCATTCATATGAGGTTATCAATACAGTAGTGCTTTCCTTTTAAGGCTGCTGTTAAGCTAAATCAAGTATGAGTATACGATACTTGAAATGCTTCCTGGTCTCTAGTAAACACAATATGCTGTTGAATAGGAAGAGTCAGTAGGGAACAATGGTCAAGTAATCCCTTGAGTAATCATGGTGTGTGGCTGTGTCCAGAGAACCAACACTCAATTACACCAACCACAGGCACTTTCTCAGTGGATGCTTACAGGATGCTTAAATGGTGTTACAGAAATATTTGAGATGTAAAACCAATACATTTTTACTCTCATTACCCTGGATTTTCTCTACCCACTATAATGTCATTCTAAGTGTAAAATAGGCTTACAAAGTCCCAAACAAGATGCAATGGTATTTTGTTACCACAGAAGGTTAAGGGAGACAGCAGGTGACAAAATATAAACCAAGTACCCCTCAATCTCACTATGATTTTGCATAAACTTCTCACAAAGATATGATGCTATTAAAGGGAAAGAAGGCTATTCAAAATAAAATATTAACGACCAAGTGAGCATGTACTCCAAAGAAACAGTAAGAACACATTTTTCCTCTTTTGAGCCCATCAGGGACTTTTATGGATGAAGCAAAAGATGGAATTGATTTTGAAAAAAAAGCTTTAAAATTAATTCATTTAAATACATGTGGTACATCTAGGACATCTGAGTTCAAGAAGAGCTTTCTGCTTTTCTAGTTTTTGAATCAATAGAGATTAAAAATATTATTAGAAGTCAAATGTTTATGAAGATTTTTGGTGGTATTGTTTATTCCAATAAAAAGTGATTTTGTTTCCTTTTGCTTGAAGGTCACTAGTGTGGACCTACTTTTTTCCCCTATGGGTCTGCCTTTGTCAAACAAGCTGAACTAAATTCTTTCCAGGACTCTACCGTAATTTCAAATTGTAAAATAGACTAACAGTAGTAAGAATTTAACAAACTCTAAAGAAAATATTTTAGGGAAAGAAGGGAATAGCAAAAGTAATGTTTAATTAAGAGCACAAGTGCTATTTACCTTCAGTATTTTTACATATTTGAACCTATTGGAAAAATAAAGTCATCTTTGATTTTCTGTACTTAACTATTTTAAAATTTAAATCAATATTGATGAAACATTTAATATGACACATATAAATTTCCTTGGAATATGTTATTAAAATCAATATTCAGAATGAAACATCAATTTTGATTTTACAATCTGAAAATATTACAATGCTTCTGTTTTAGGATATATTATTAATTGAACATAATTATGAGTCTTCAAATTATTTAAATAATATTCAATTTTTATATTTGCTTAAACTGAAATTCACGAGACTTAAATACTTTTATATTAGTTTAATTTTAGTAAAAAAATAAATTTATATTATTGACTATGGTTTTTTTTTGTTTGAATAATTATCCAGTATAGACATTTGGGCATTAAGACAAAAGGACCAGCAAATGAACAATCTTCACAATAATGAGCTATAACTCTCCTTTTAAAAATTCTTTTATTTGCACAATAAGTTATAATTTTCATAGCATTTGTAAATTCATGATTGACTTTATTCTGGTAGTAACTCTTTGAAATGTGTGAGATAGACAATAAGAGAATATGGCAGACATACAGTCATTAAGTAACTTGCCCAAGGTCATTCACATAAGTAATGAAAAGACTAGAATAGAACAAAAATATTTGGACTAATGTGACATATATGTACTTGGAAAGAAGATAGTTAAAACAGGAAAAAGAAGAACAGAAAGCAAGCAGAGAGCTTTCAATCTGTTTCTATAGCTAGGGTATTTGTTAGTAAATCTCAGGAATGAAAAAGTTGATTGTAAGATGGTATTTACTATTGAACAGATTATTTTTATTTTAATTTTATTTATTTATTTTTTTACCCTGTCATTGCAGCAGTATCTGACATTCTCAGGAGATAGTCTTTTGTTTATGGAGTTTTGCAGAAAGCATAAGCAGAGAACATTTACATTCAAGAAGAACACAGAAGGTCTCACTTCTGGCATTTAACAAGTCAGAAATAACAAGACCATGAGCACATATAAAGAAACAAAAATTCAGCCTCTGTCATGTGTAACATTCTTCAGAAACTCTTAAAACATGGCATTTAGATCAATCCAGAGTACACGTGGTTAGCAGGGTCAGGACAAGTGTTCTGCAGGATCAAAGGATGGGGGAGAGATAACAGCCTTCTTACAGACCATGTTCTGAGCACTTGGAATACCCAAATTCTGCCCATTTGACCCTAAGTTTGCTTTCAGGGCTTGGGCACAGGACTCTTTCCCAAATAGTCTTCCAGAAGTTGGACTTCAAGAATTGGCCAAAATGGATCTTTTTCTGGGAAGTATGGGTTGGATGGAGCTTGTATGTACATGCATGAATATTTCATGGCTTTTACTCTTCAGGGTGGAATCAAAGACAGGAAGAGACTTTTTGGAGTTATCATGCTCCAGCATGGAACTCCAAAGACAAAAATTTTAATCTTAAACCTAGTTTTTCAGTCATCTAGAAGATATATTTTCAAGGTAGAAGGCAAGATCATAACTGCATATAATGATTTCACACAATGATTTTAAAATCGGTAAATTTAAACATGGAATATTCAGTCTGCCCTTGGTACTATTGATCCAGATGCTACAGATGTCAGGCATGTATAGGGCTTCAGACTTGCCTTTGTTCTACATCTAATTACAGAATTAATAATTAATATCAATTATTTTTCATTTTAATATCTTGCAAATTTCCACTACTATCAATTTCTAAACTGCTATCTTGCTGCAGGACCTTGATTATCTCCCATTTATCCTATGGCATCTGCTCAAAATGAGACCCTATCATCATCTTATCCTTTTAACACAGAATCCTCTCCTGATGGCTAAATACATTAATTTAAATGAATTAGCATAAAATTTGGCATTAACATTATAAAACTAAAAGCAATAGTATGCTTGTCCCCTAATTAAAGGATCATAACTAAAATCAAATATGGCACAAAATGGCAAACTTTCATGACTTACATTTGCCTATTCTCAATTATCTCTCAATCACCATGCAGGTATTCCTCCTTTTGGGTGGAAATTTCTTTTCCATTTCCTCAGTATGAGTACCTCTTATTCTTCAAATGACAAGTCATGGGAAAAGCATATATGAAGTCACTGGAGAGTGATAGGGGTTTAGATGGTGTTAAATATGGGTTGTCATAGCAACTCAGAGAAAGCCCACCCAATTTTGTTATGTGGACAGAGAATGAGTACTCTAGGAAGTAGGTCTATGTTGACACCTGTATTGGTTGAATATCTGGTAGGCCCTACCTCTGCCATGTAATATGCATATCAAATATCCTCTTTGTAGCCAAAATATTTGCCTAATCCAAATCTGTGAAGATAGAAACTATGGAAGCCAATAGGATAGAGACAGAGAGATCAAAGAAGTTCTCAAAAGAAATCAGGGCAAAGTTACTGTCCAGTCATTCTCAACTGAAAAACTACAGTTGGCAGAGCCAAAGTAGGTCATTGAAAAAATGTATAGATCATTTATCACAGCATTCTAGATTTTATATTCTACACATTATATAGAAGACATATATTTCACAATCTATCTTAGTTTAAAAAGGTAAGGGCTTCAACATTTGGTTCACAGAAATGGCTGTTCATCCTTGCCTCTGGATTATGATGAAAAATGACATTAGACAAAATAACCTAAAAAGACAGTAATTACAATTAGTAATGTTGCTTTAATCAGGTACACATTGGAATAAATTAGCAATTCCTAATGTCTATCTATATGCATACAGATTTATGATAACCTTGAAGGTCTACTTAAAATTCATTCCATATGATTCAGATTTTCTCAGCTATTTCTTGATTATGTTTATACCATAATGCATTAACTTACAACTATCAGGTATTGTTAAAAGATGCATATTTACTAGTTATAAATATCCAAAATTTGCAGCCAGCATTTCAGTTTAAGAATAAGGAGATGGACAAAAAGAACCCTGTACTGGAAGAGGCAAAAAATGTGTTTAAATGTATCACAGTTAACTTAACTGAGCAAATCACAATTTTAGAACTTAAAAAACTAGCCTCTGGTAAATCCTTGAACAGATAGAATTGGACCTATAATAAATCTTACCATGAGATAAGGCTTTCTATACATGACCACTGCTGATTTCAACAATGTCAGTTCACAATGCAGTCTTAATAATATTACACTAGTGGATCATACTGTATACAGTAGATTCAATAAATTAGTACAGGGACTGGGGATATAGCTCAGTTGGTAGAGTGCCTGCCTTGTAAGCACAAGGCCCTGGGTTCAATCCCTAGCACTAAAAAAAAAAAAAAAAATTAGTACAGATCATGCTATTTCATGCCACACAATAGGACTAAGTCAATCATTTTGTTTATGTAATTTTCTAAGACAACTGCCATAAAATGTTTCTCAAATTTATCAATAAGCCTTTCTGAATGCTTGTTGTAGGAAAGACAATGTAAAATGTGCTTCAAAAATTATTTAGGATTATTTTTGAAGTTTTATTGAATATTAACTACATTTATGATATAAAATATACTTAACATATCTGATCAAATAAATCATAAAGTGAGAAAATGTTTCAAAAACATTTGTTTTATTGTATATATTTATAAAAGTGTTTTATTGCTACTTTGTAATCTCCCACCCCCCATCATCAGATATATCAACTGATCCTCACCAAAAATCTTAAAAATAACAAACATTTTTATAGTAACAAACTTCTCTAGAGAGTCTGAGTACATAATAAACTGAACATTTGAATTATATACTTTTATTGAACAAGTAAATTTCAATCAAAAAAGAGAACCAAAAATTATAACACAAAAGGGATACAAGACATATCAAGAAATCGTGGCTTTGTTTGCATCTTGATTCAAACCATCAGTAACTAAATTCAAAATCCTTTCATGGTTAAAAAAAACTCTGAACAAATTAAGAAAGGATGGATCTTAATGTAATAGAGGCCCGATGTAACAAGTTCACAGCTAATATCATATGTACTGGTGAATATCTGTAAGCTTTTTCTTTAAAATTGGGTATAACTCTGCTCACTTCACCACTTTTATTGAACATAGTATTCAAGGTCCTATTCAGAGACGTTTGGCAACAGAAAAAAATAAAGGCATCCAAATCAGAAATTAAGAAGTTAAATTATCTCTGCAGATAGCATGATCTTATTTACAATAAACTTAAAGAATCCACCAAAAATCTGTTGAAACTAACACTCAGCAAAGTTGCAACATACAAAATCAGCACACAAAGATTAATTATGTTTTTATGATAACAATAAAACATTAAAAAATGAAAAACAATCCTATTTACAATAGCATCAAAGAGATTAGCATACTTAGGAGAAAATCCATCCAAGAGTCAAAAGATATTACAAGGAAAACCATAAAACATTGATGAAAGAAATTGAGGGAGACACATAAACAGGACAAAATCCCTTGTGCACAGATTGGAAGAACTAATATTTTTAAAATGTCCAGCTCTCACACACAGCAAGTTATAGATTCAATGCAATCTCTATAAAAACTCAAAAGACATTTCTCACAGAATAAAACCAACAACATCTTAACATTCTTATTAAATTTAAAAGTAGCTAAGGAATTTTTAGCAAGAATAGCAGCTGGATAGGCATCATGCTTCTTGATTTCAAACTGTGTTATAAAGCTATAGTAGTTAAAACAACATGGTACTGGTCTAAAGCAGACAAATAATACAATAAAACAGAATAAAGAGCTCCAAATAATTCCATCTTA
>JAJEJO010004229.1:1340337-1442496 GCA_020662805.1 Glaucomys volans
ATCTAGAATTAACCAAACCATGAATTGTGAAACAGGACGCAGGAAAACTATGTATGGGCAATGTTCTTTTCTTTATCCTTCCCTTGTTTGTTATCTTGCCTTTTACTTGTGAACTCAGGAGATTTAGACTTTCTTTTTCTCTTTTATCTGGTCCTGGGGATTGAACCCATGGGCTCTGTACCACTGATCTACATCCCCAGCCTCTTTTATTTATTTTGAAACAGGGCAAAGTTGCTAAGGTGGGCCTTAAACTTGGGGTCCTCCAACCTCAGCCTTCCGAGTAGCAGGGATTATAGGCCTGCACCAGTGGGTTTGACCTGAAGTCTTTTGTTTTATTGACAGCAAGTATTGATTTATATAATTCACTATATTACCATGTCCGGTTCTCTTTACTTTTTACTAAGAATTTGAGTTACGATTTGGTATAATTTATTCCAAAAGAGTATTGATCCCACCAACTGTGTTGTGTTGCTATTATCAAACATATTTCTATGTCATAGACCCAACAATAGAATTGTGTTTATATGTGTATATATATATACACATACATATATATAGGCATAAGTAAGCAGCTATATACATATATACACACATACATATATATTGGCTTAAATAAAGAAGCAACTATATATGGTTATATTATCTTTCATAATTATTTAATTATTGTTACTGGCACTATTTAAGTTTTTTGATGTGTATATGTGTATGTGGTTTATTTTATGACAGATTTTCAGTTTGCATAACTTTTAGTATTTCTGTAAGGTAGGTGAGCTATTAGCAAGCTCTCTGAGCTTTTGTTTAACAGGGAATGTGTTTGAATTCAATTTTGAAAGATCGTTTTGGTAGAGACAGTATTTTTGACAGTTTCATGTTATTCACAGCCTAGCCCAGGGACACTGCCTGATTCCCAGCTGGCTAGATTTGGTCACTCAGTCATGTACAAAACAGGCAAAAGATGGAAAAAGAAGAGTAAACTTGATGCAATTTGATCAAATTATTTGCAGAAGTAAATAGATTGTTTCTCTTCAGGTTCCACAGAAGCAGTAGCAATTTTTAGAAACCACAACCAGTGATTCACATGCGTAGATTTGGTTAGCTGTGCTAGATGGGCCAGGGCAAGGCAGCAGTCTCCATTTTCAGCTCTCTTGAACTCTGTCAGGCCATTGTGGGGCCTGAGGAGTCAACCTCTCTGTCGCCATGCTCAGAAAGAAGCTATTATCAACTTGGGAGGCACATTCAGTCTGTTCTATTTTTCTTTAAAAAATTTAAATATGTTATCCCACTGCCCTCTTGTCTTTATTATTTCTGATAATAAATCAGCAGTTAACTTATTGGGGGATTTTGCATCACAGTTATTTTTTCTTGCTTCTTCATTTGTTTTTGGCTTTCTGCATCTTTTAAATGATGTGTCTGAGCATGGGTATCTTTGTGTTTACCTTATCAGAAAAGGTTGTGTTTCCTTGTTTTGTAAGGTAATGCTTTTCCTTCAAATTTGGAAAATAGTTCTTTAATTTCTTTTACCCTTTCTCTCCTTTTGATTATGTTGACATGATTAATGGTGTCACCCATTGCCTTAAAGATCTGTTCATTTTTCTTCATTATTTTTTCTTCTGTTATCCAGATTGAATAATCTGTAGTAATCTATCTTCAAGTCCACCGATTTCATTTATTTATTTATTTAGCCAATTTAAATCTACTGGTGATCTTCCCTAGTAAAATTACCATTTCAGTTACTGTGCTCTTCAATCCTATGATTAATATTTGATCTTTTTTCTATAGTTTCTATTTCCTCATTGATAATTCTCTGTTTGATGAGACAGAGAACACAGACTCCTTTACCTCTTTCATCATAGCTTCCTTTAATTCTTCAAGCAATTGTAATAGCTGCTTTGAAGTTTTATTAAATCTTTTTGAACTTTCACAGGCAGTTTGTGTTACTTGTTGTATTTCTTTGTATTTGGGTTACACTTTGCTATATCTTTAAAAGTCTCGTTATTTTTCAAATTGGACATTTTGGGTAATGTCCTTACTGGATGATGATTTCCTTTGCCATTCTCTTGAACTTGTTTTTGTTTTTGTTTGCTTGTTGTTGTTGATATTTGTTTGTATGGAGACTTGGCTGGATTGAGTGAGGTTGGATTGCCCAGCAATGTGAAACCTCTCCTATCATTCCTCAGGTGGTGCAGCCCTAGCATGCAGTCACTCTAGCATGTCCTTGGTTTTTAGCAGGCCTTTCTTCATTTCTTTCTCTACATCTCCATTAGCTGTCCTCTTCCTTTTTTTTTTTTAATTTTTACAGACTTCATTTAGATTCATTGTACACATATGGGGTATAAATTCTCATTTCTATGATTGTGCATGATGCACATTCATACCATTCTTGTTAATCATACATGTGCATAGGGTAATGACATCTGTCTCATTCCATTTTTCTTACTCCCACCCCTCCCGCTCTCATTTCCCTCTATGTAATCTAAAGTTCTTCCACAGGCAGTCCATAAATATGTGAAAAAGTGTTCAACATCTTTAGTAATTAGAGAAATGCAAATTAAAGCAACTCTAAGATTTCATCTTATTCTGATTTGAATGACTATTATCAAGAACACAAACAATAATAGATGTTGGTTTGGATGTGGGGAAAAAAGGAACACTTTTACATTGTGGAATTGGTGGAACTGGTGCAGCCACTCTGGTAAGCAGTGTGGAGATTCCTCAGAAAACTTGGAATGGACCCACCTTTTGACCCAGTTATCCCACTCCTTGTTTTATACCCAAAGGACTTAAAATTAGCATTATACAGTAACACAGCCACATCAATATTTATAGCAGCTCAATTCACAATAGCTAGACTGTGGAACCAACCTAGATGCCGTTCAACAGATAAATGGATAAAGAAGCTGTGGTATATATACACAATGGAATACTACTCAGCCATAAAGAAGGATAATATTATGGCATTTGCAGATAAATGGATGGATTTGGAGATTATCATGCTAAGTGAAATAAGCCAAACCCAAAAAACCAGAGGCCGAATATTTTCCCTGATAAGTGAATGATGATATAGAATGAGGTTGGGGGCTGAGGGGTTCTCTTCTTTTAGTATCACCCCCACTTTTATGCTTCATAAAAGAATGGCCAATTGTTTTAACCATTTTTAATAAAATTATTACTTTGGGAAACAAAATGTTCCACAGTCTAATCTAGTGAAATTTGAGAGTCCTTTATGAGCCAGTCTTTGAGGTTTGTTCTGACCTGAGAAGCACTCTCCAAGGTTCTCTGATAAACTAGCTGTCTGTTTAGTTGGTTGTTCTCAGAGAGATTTCAACCTTCTCTTTATTGCTCTCTTCTTAATCTCCATTATTTTCAAGAATGTCCTTAGGCTCTAATCTCTCCTCATTCCTTTTTTTTTTTTTTGTGGTGCTGGGAATTGAACCCAGGGCCTTGTGCTTGCGAGACAGGCACTGTACCAACTGAGCTATATCCCAAGCCCTCTCCTCATTCTTTATTCTCTTCAAACAAAGAGAACTTTAGAATGCACTGATGAATTCTTCTCACCATCAGTGCAAACTCTGAGTCACTGCTCCTGATATCAGAGTGGGTAGCCACTGATTTCAACTTGCCTCTCTCAGTGTGGAATATTTACCATACTGGTGAGCCAGTGTGATCATGATAAGGGACTCATTGTTCTTGGCCTTTTGTACTTGGAGGAGGGCCTGGGTCCAGAAGGGGGCTTTTTTCTTGAGATAAATACTACTTGATGGCAACCTAAAATGCTCTAACCAAGTATACTGCATGTTTCCTCCAGAGAAACAGAACCATTTAGGGATGTCCCTGAGAACAGATAGTCTGGTAACTTTATTTTGGGGAGGTGCCTGCGTGTCATACAGAAACCCTTACAAACTTGTCCTGAGTCTTATCTTTCTCTGACAAATGACTGTATAGAGGAAACTCCACATGCAGTCATGCTTGTAGATTGAGAAAGAGAAAGCAGTGAAACATACGTGGATATGGGGGGCATTTGGACCACTCTTCATGTAAATTATTTGCATCTTCAAGGACTGATTGGGGCTGAACATATACATCCCACCTCCATTTGATGATAGGAGTGTTGCTGTATATGTCAAACTTTAATTTAAAGTTAAATTACTGGAGTTTTGAAAGCCAAGCTGTAAGGAGTATAACACTACTATCAGAGATTTATTCATGAAATTCTAAACTGCCTAGAATTTCAATAGAATTCTTTTGAGAATGATTACTAACTAAATGACCTTCAGAATCTTCTTGCCTCAATTTTCTTGTCTGTAATATTAATTTAATAATAGTATCTACCTCAAAGAACTGTCATGAGGGTAAAAAGAGCTAATGCATATAAATTTGACTATAAAATGTGAGTCTTAAATTCCTTTTTGAAAATTTCGGGAATGGTTTGTTAGGACCTGGACTAGTTATAAAAAATGGTGCCAAAAAAGAAAAAAAAAGGTGCAACTGCAGGAATAATGGCATAAATTCTTTTTCATTTCTAGGTATTT
Source organism: Glaucomys volans (assembly GCA_020662805.1). NCBI lineage: Eukaryota > Metazoa > Chordata > Mammalia > Rodentia > Sciuridae > Glaucomys > Glaucomys volans. Next base: position 1,344,867 of record JAJEJO010004229.1, read on the forward strand.
TACCATATAATAAATTTAATTCTACTTAACTATATTGAAGGCAGGAGCTTGATCTTTCTTCCTATTTCTTGCTCCATGCTGAATCCCATGTATGAATCTCACACCACTTTTATTTATCTAAAATTTGATAATATTTATCTTTTAATAATAATTAAATCAAATAATTGTCTTCTAGACTTTTTAAATTGCACCTGATCCTACCCAGTTAGATGATTTTAGTTTTTACTGAAAGATAACTATTCAAAAGATACAGGTATATGGGCAAACACAAGCTATTCTGGTAAAATAATACTGTGATTGACAAAAGAAAATATCATCTTCCTAGGGGATGTCAGTGAACAGTTACACTGTGGAAATGATTGTAATTCTAAACACAGGTAGTTATAAAATCAGACAAGTTAAGCGGTGACATCAGTGAAAGACACCTGAATTTCTGAACTTTCTAACTGAACATGTTTCTTTTGCTCAATTATATAAGTAAGAAAGTGACATAAATACTACATAAACTTTGAAAAATCTTTTTTTTTCTAGTATGCTGGTAAATACATAAAATTATTATTATATTTCAAGCGGGTACCATGACTTGAACTCAGGGGCACTCAACCACTAGCCACATCCCCAGCCCTTCTTTGTATTTTATTTAGAGACAGGGTCTCACTGAATTGCTGAGCACCTCACTTTTTCTGAGGCTGGCTTTGAACTCGAGATTCTCCTGCTTCAGCCTCCTGAGCCACTGGGATTATAGGTGTGCATCACTATGTTCAGCTAAAATTAGTTTTTACACTAGAAATCTGTCAAATTTTTATCCATATCCAAGGTATAGTTGAGGCTTTTATTTGTTTTTTAAGATCTCTATTAATTAGCAAGGTATAGAAATGTGGAAAGACTAAAAATAAATAGCAAAAGTACAAACATTTCATATAGTGACACTTGGTTTTGGTTTGTCACTGTGATGATTGTCTCTGTAATCTTGAAGGGAAATAAAGTAAAAAATTTTTAAATGAATGCACTGATATATTTTCTAATAATTCAGTGCTGGGAATCAAATCCAGGGCATTGCACATGCTTGGCATTTGTTCTACAACTGAGCAACATCCCCAGCTCCAAAGTTTTATTGAATTTTTATGACAAACATTTATGGAAAACCAGGGCTGGGGTGTACCCCAGTGATGGAGCAGCAAGTCTCTGAGCTTAATCCCCAACATGGTCTCCAAAACAGTTATGCAAAAAATTTGATTCCAGCCCAGTGGTTAATTTCACAGGATGTATATGATTTATTAAAATATATAAACATAAGACAGGCATATACTAGTAATGTAGATTCAAGAGAAAGCACAATAAATACATTCAGAGATATCAAGTTATCAAAATGAGCCCCAAATCCTGACACTTCCATAATTGCAACAAGTCATTTCTCTTAGTATTTTTTGTCTACATATCATCTATTTTCCTCCTTTAAGCATAGAGGAAATAGACTATAAATCAAGCAAATAACTTTTGCATGATAGATTATGAAAAACATTTGATCTTTTGATCTCATGAAGCTACACAGCCAAAATGCTTTTACTCTTGGCATGAGTCCCAGACTCCCAAGTGTCATTCAAAGGAAACATTTTCATGATAAAGTGTTTGATATTTTACATCTTTTTATAAATCTCTCTCTTTTTTTTACTATTGCTTTTCTTTTTACAAGCTTTCTTACAAATAGCTGCTGAATATATTATCAAAAGGGAAAAAGATGAAGCTAATTAAAACAAGATTTCTTCAGGATATCATTTATAAAATTGTTAAGACGTTAGAGAAAGAGCAATAGTGAGAGAAGAGAGAGAAAGAGGAACAGAAAATTAAAATTAAACATGTAACTGAATCACTCCTTTATTACTGGGTACGCACAAAGGTTTAGATCCAGTCCCTGAACACCACGTCAGTCTGCCATATTTGTGAGCATCATGAATACCTGATAAACCCACAGCAACAATACTAGAATAAATCTGGATAATGTTTGCTAAAACAGAACTGCCCAAAGATTTTAACTAGCCCAGGACTAGGACCAGAAAATTGAATGTGAGTTTCCATTTTTTAGTGACTATTCAAACTTCCATTAAATTTTTACCCTCAAGAGATGAAAAATTAAAGATATTGATTGCCATCTTAAGTATGTTTGTACCATAATGTATGTCACAATGACAGTATTCTATAAATACTCATGTTAACACCTATGTCCAACAATGTTTAATAAGTACATTTCTTTTAGGTATTGAACAAATCTGTGCATTATGAAATAAAAGTATGCAATAAAGTTTATGAGGCAGAAATCAGTTTATGTCTTATGAAATTTCTTAAGACAATTTCCAAATTTCTTAAGAAATTTAGAATTCTCTTGCTATTCATAGACAGCTAAGAAATCAAAAATGGGTCACAAAGCAAGAAGGAAGGGAATACCACAGAACTAAAATGAAGAGCAAAAGACTAGGGAATTCATAGAAATAATTAGTAGATTACATAGTGGCAGTGGAAGAAGAGAATTTTTCAAGCAGTTAGGAATTGCCAAGATCTGAATTAATGGTCATTGAGAACTTAAGAGCGCGGCCAAATTTAAAACCACTGACACATTCTTTTTAATCCTTTTTTCTGGTTCTTAATGTGAATACAGTCTACATCAGTGAAAATCATGGCAGCAAACAGAAAACACACTTGGCTGGGATTTTTGAAGGAAGCTAATAAATGATAAATGATTTAGGGACAGGCATTGAAGGACTAGCAACACCAGGAAGCCACCCATTGACCTGAAGAGTCAAGAAAGGAAAACTGTCATTAGAACTAGTTGAGAGCTAGCACTGAATTGGAGTAGTTTTAAAGGAGCTTTAGCACAACTTAAATGGATGTGACTACTGCTGGGAGAATGGTGAGAGGCTGACTGACCCTGGAGAGGATGGTGTTGGCCTATCTTTACTCTGTCCTTAAACTCTCAGATCTTCTGTCTCAATCTCCCCTCAACAAATAAAATTGGAAGCAAGAAAGCAAGAGGGCCTGGGTGATGCATTTTTTAAGAATCAGTCTTTTGTAGGCATAGAGCAAGGCAGAGGATGGAGAGAAGAGGACTGCGTGTGTCGTGGGGAGCAGGGGAGAGGTAGAGATGGAGCAATTGGGGATAAGAGGTGAGAGTAAAGACATTCGGTCTAACCAGAAAAATCTTTTGAAATCATTAAGTAGTTGCACTTTTAAACTTCTTGATATATATGTAAGATGGACATATTTATACTGAATTCAACTCCTCTGTGTTCAAATTAAAAAAATTAGTAAGATTCTAAATAGTATAGATTTCACTACAAATTTTGTTTTAGGAATAAAATAATGATATTTAAATTTTAAACTAAGAAGTACATTTCTGTAACAACACATTTTAATTTTATATATATAGTTTTATTATAAATATATGTACATACACACATATGTATATATTTATATATATGATTTTTAAAATATATGATTTTTATTTAAACTACAAATACTGATGAATACCATCTTCAGCACATTCAATTCTCTGTGGAAGTCTGTTAGAAAAAATGGAGTTCATTGAAATTGACCTCCAGGGTTAAATGTCTTTGGAACTTGTAGAAGGTCAAGTGTGTTATCTAATGTAAGTATTAACTCAGGACCAAGAGAGCACCTAATAGTAAATAAAACACTTTCAAAGAGTCCAAAAGTAGGGACAAGGGCTAGTGATTCATTCTGCTAAAGATTGATGGTGTTTGTGAAGCAAAAGAGATTTATTGACTTATTTATTGATTTGATTTATTGGTTTGGAATGATTTTTTTGCCCAAGAAGCATTCATGAATGAGCCACCAACACAATCATAGAAAATGCAGCGTCGGCATCTTGGTGGAGAGTGAAGCTCAGCAGGCAGCTGCGAGTGAAGAGGACTTAACGAAGAAGAATGATTTTTGCGGCAGAGATATATTACACAGCACAGCACTCCTCTGAGTCAATAATGATGACTAACCAGGATGAGATAAGAATTAGAGTAGTGAACAATGCAGGTGCAGTGACCACTTGGAGAGCAAATCAAAGACAGTATGTAATTATAGTTTTATTTTTGTATTTTTCCTCCAATGATGAAGCATTGTAGAATAAAAGTTGGTGAATGGAAAGGAAGTCACAAAACAAGCAAAATCTACAATGTATTTCAGTTTGAATGGATATCCCCAAAGCATGCATTTACATTATAAATGATTAAAGTAAGTTAAAAGTAACATAAAATGTTGAGGCCCCAAATGCTGACTCAGATAAAGTTGATTATCAAGAGTTAATAGTCACAAAATAAAAGGAACTGATTCTGAATAGCTGAATCTAGAAAAAGAATTCATAGTCATAGTATAGGTATTACATAGCTCACAGGATCTCCAGGTAACAGTGGACCAGGTTCCAAGTGGTCACAGGGTAAAGCAAAGCCTCAATCAGGTTGCACATCTGGTTAACCAAACAGACAACTCCACCTCTGGGAACCAGATGGTACCTCTTGGCCCCATGAAAACTGCTTCAGGAATCATAGAAACTGCCTCTAGTAAGTAATGAAGCCATTGCTGACACTGGCCTCTGGATTCATTTCTAGTCACTGCAGTTACGTATCAACAGAACACATTTTGTTATGTTCCTTCTTCTTTAGGTCACTAGTTTCTGTTTCATAGACAATTAGTCAATGTGTGATCAGCAAAACCTTAGTCTGTGTTTGTACTTTAACATATTAGAAAAGTAAGGCTATGGTATACTTGATTTCTAAACATGACACTGAGCATACCTCATTAGTTGAGGGATGCTTTAAACTTAGTATGGAGATTCAAATGCTGGATAGACAAAAATAATGTCAAATGGCCTTTGAAGAAAATAAGCAAATAAAATTAATTTACCCTGGCTAGGCATGGTGGAATGTGCCCGTAATCCCTGCTGCTCAGGAAGCTGAGGCAGGAGGATCAAGAATTCAAAGCCAGCCTCATTGATTAGGCAAGACTCTATGCAACTTAGTGAGACCCTGTCTCAAAATAAAAAAATAAAAATAGACTTGGGTTGTGGTTCAGTGGTTAAGTGTCCCTTAGGTTCAATCCTTGGTGCCAATAATAATAATAATAATAATAAAATAATAATAATAATTTACCCTGGAATATGAATGTCTATTATGCAAAAGGCATTATAAAAGAAGAAATCCAGTGCTATGAACAGCACCATGATTCTATGGCTTTTTGGCACTACATTTATATAATTAAATAGAATCACTATTACACTCTGGATTTTTTTAAAGCTGATTAAATCTATTTTGATGATGAAGTTATGTGACCAAGTTATTAAAACCATAATTTAAAAAATATGTATTAATTAATATATATTAATATATAATGACAGTTGTTGAATTACTTCTTATTAATTGATTGGTTATTCTGTCCAAATCATATTCATTCCAAATAAAAACTGTATAAACCAAGTTTTTCAATTTACAATCGCAGTTTTAACTCTCCCTCTCCAGGGGCAACTTTTTTGTCATGGTAAGCTCCTATGACATTATCAAAATTATTACTACATCCTTGAGCTTCCATTGGAACATTCTCTAATCAATAACTTTTAAAAATGTATGTATACTACTTGTCTCTGTGCCTTGTCATTCAAGACACCTCTGATCACCTTGAAACTTGAGTTTTCTCTCTAATCATTTCATTGACTGTGCTTTCAAGGTAGGGAGGTACGTTTTGGTCATGTAGGTGAATCCCCTGGCAACTTTTTCAGTCTTTATCCTCATGGTTTTCAATATATTTGTTTATCCTGCTCAACTCATCCTGGATCCTTTCTTCACTAGCCATCTGCTATCTCATGCTTGTATTTTTCTTCCTATCTCTGTGATCATTAATTCTCTGCTCATCTAAATACAAAAACTTCCTAAATTCCAATCCTTACGTTGTCCTTGACCCAGAGTCAAGACCTATGATCACTCCTTCATGGAGTTTGTAGAGTCAATAACATTCTAAGCTAAGCTTGTGACTGCCTAGTGCAGACCTAATTCACATACTTAATTCCACTTCCAAGCTTTACTTCTATAAGCATTGCAAATTAATATTTCCAAGAATAAATTAATCACATTTTCTCTTAAACCTGCTATCCCTATGGGCTTAATTCCATTTTTTTCCTCAGTTTGATATCTCATATGGTAAAGATTCTAACTTGGTATAAAGCACACCTTTTATATTTTTCTTTTTTTATTGGTTCTTTTTAATTATACATGACAGTAGAACCCATTTTGATATAATTATACAGCAGGGAATATATGTATTTTTTCACAACGTAGCTTCACAAGATTCATATACTGTTTTTCCTTCCCCCACCCCTCCTGTCCCATTTTCCTCTACACCATCCATACTTCCTCCATTCCTTTAAGGCTTAAGAGAAACCTAGTTGCAGATCATCTGGTCCAACTACCTATCTACTGAATCTTAATCTCACAGATCAGAATCAGGGATTTTATATTTGTGTAAGCATTGCATGTGATTGTTATGTACCTTACATTTTCCATGCATACTAAACCTTTAATTTCCTGGAACAGAACATAGACAAATAACATTTAGAAAAATGAGAATGCTATTTAAAATTAATATTTGATCATCTAGAAAACACTATTTTATATTTACATAAATATATATTTATGTTTTAAAGCTAGTTTACATTTTTCCTTTCATTCAGCTTTCCCTAAAGTACCACAAATGGTACTTTGTCTTTAAAGAATTTGCAGTTATAAAATTGTAAGGTTTCCAAATATGGGTGTCACATCCAAAAGAGATTTGTTGCTGGTCAGCATTTTATGTAATTCCATTTATTCTGATTCCAGTAAAATTCTGTAGGTGTTCTCCTAGTGACACTTCCTCTTCATCATGTTTATCCCTTCAAATACTGCCCTCACTCACCCACCCACATGCACACACAAATACTGCTCCCACAGGCCTTTTTGTGGAGCAACACACTTTTGTTTACCTTCTGGCAGAAGAACTGAACACAGTACCCTATAAGCGTTCATTGTATTAGAATGGTTTGCAATTCTAGGCATTTGCAGTATTTTGAAGGATTTTAAAGGTCAAATCAGCTAAAGCTTGACATTTGGCTATGACATAAATTTTGTAGAGCTAAAACTGTCTAAAATACTCAGAAGATAGTGATCAAGCCCAAGTTTAATTAAGATGTTGATCAACCTCTGCTGTAAGAATTGCACAAACCAACAAATACGATTCAAATATTCTAGTTTTTCACAGCTGCTGGGATTTCTCACTAACAATTCTCTCAAAACCCAGCTAGTGGATGAAACATTAAAACTATTAACTTAGGAAAACGAATAATGTCTTGTTTTATTCCCACTTGCATGATAAATTTTAGAGAGGCAAAGATTCTAAGTGTATTTTCTTCATAATGAATATGAGAACAATGTCATTGTTACTAATATTTCAGAGCTGAGATTGCCAGTCACTGATTAATAGTCATGTATAATTTATTAGGAAAAATGATTGCTGACACAAAAGCAAGAATAAGTGTTATGGATTAGATCAGTTCTGCTAGATTTTTATGTTGAGAAGCCTACATTCCTTCAGCAGCTAAAACACGGGATTTCCAGTGGGGTCAGAGTTCTAGCTGAGTGCAAAGAAACTCAGTCAGCAGAAAGATGATCTCCTGAATATGTTTTTCATGTCTCTGCATTTAGTTTCCTTGGGATTAATAGAAATAAAATAAACATGGAATTCTGGGTATGTTTATTTTTCTTTCTGTATAAAAATCCTAGTTTTTTGTTTTTTTGCAATAAAAGTATCTTTATTTGAAAAGAATTTCTTGGAGGTAAAAGCAGTTTCCTTTATATATGTAACGCTGGTAGATTTTTAACAAAAATTTATTATTATTTTTTATTTTTACAGACTGCATTTTGATTCACTGTACACAAATGGGGTACAACTTTTCATTTCTATGTTTGTGCACAATGTAGATTCATACCATTTGTGTAATCATACACGTACATAGGGTAATGATGTCTGTCTCATTCCACCATTTTTCATACCCCACTCCCATTCATTTCCCTCTAGGTAATCTAAAGTTCCTAGTTTTGTACATTTAAGTCTATGTGCAGAGAGAAGAAGCTAATGGCCAAATAAGCAGTGGCCTTGGAAAAATTTTATTGCTTATTTTTCTTTTTATTTTATGTTTTTATTGTTAAGGATAAAATTACTTTGAACATTAATGTAAAAATCATTTTTAGCCATATGCAGACATTAATCATATTTTCTAAAATATAAACAATATAAAAGGCATAAAATGTGAAATAAATATTCTTTCTCCCATCCAACCCAATTTTTACCCTGCTCTGAATCACTTTACACAGTTTTTTGCGTTTACGTCTTTTGTAGTTATTTTATAATTTCAAACAATAGTATTCAACACTGTGCCTAGATTTGTTGCCTAAGATACTAACTCTGTTTACAATACTGAGAATTTAACCTTTTAAATAATTCCCACCTATTCACCAAGTCCCTTCTCCAAGTTCCACTAGTTATACATTCCATTAAGTGATTCTATTGCTTAGTTTATGACTTTAAGTATAATAAATCTCTTTCCTTGATCTGGCAACGTTATACAGAACCCTAATAAAAGACATGAGAATGTTGAATTTCTTCCCATTTTTTTAATCCTTCTAGCATTTTTTTCTTCTGTGGTAGGCAGAAAAACATTCCCTCCCCCAAGATATATTAATTTCCCAATCATTGAAACCTGGAAATAAATACTACCTTATTAAACAAACAACAAATATTACCTTACAGGACAAAAGCGTGAAGAGTGCCTTAAACACAAAGAGATGTGATTCAGATAAGATCTTAGAAGGAGCTGCTTCTATCAAAATACAGTTACAGGGAGATGAGGAAGACACACTGGGAGGAGAGGGAAGCAGAGTTAGAAGAGATATAGTTATAAAACGGAGCTGGAGAAGACAAGGAAGAGACCTCCCCTAGAGCCTCTATAGGAGCATGGCTCTGTCAGGACCTGGTTTGAGGATCCTAACCCCATAACCAGAGCGGAGTGTACACTGTGCCAGTGGTAATTTGTTATAAGTGATCACAGGAAATCTACACAATGAGCCATTCATACCCCTGGCTCTGTTTTGTCAAGTCTTTTGGTATCCTATTCTTTAATTTTTTGATTTTTTCCCCATTTTTCTTTTGGTATTTTCCATAGTTAATTACACAGATATGGATTAGAGAACATTTTGAATACTCATGTACATATCACACACAAGGGAAGAAGTGTTATGATCAGAATTAGAAAAAAAATCAGTAAATTTAAAGACCTAAATGTTTTACAAGTGTATTGTTTTTCTTTGTTCCACTCCACCAATTACTTCATATTTATTTTGTATATGACACATGACTTCATTGTATAGCTTTTTTCTTAGCTCTTTCTAGATCACTTTCCTGTCTTTGAGTAATAAAATTCAAATTATTGTTGGAGGCATTCTTCTCAGAGTCTTTTGACTTCACTACATTAGATATGTGGTTCTTAAACTGCAATATAGCTTTCATCTTAGACATTCTTCTTTTTATATATTTATTTTTGGATTGCATTCACCTATTTCTTACTGCATATTTTTTTCTTTATTTTAGACATTTTAGTTTGTAACTTTTTCTCAAGTAATAAAGTACTTTAAATTTTTGTATTTCTATATCCTGTCCCTCTGGTGGAATGATTGCTTGGAGTGCAATTAAATTTTAAAGCATTGTTATATTAACATTTAAAATTGATGATAAAAAATTCTGAAACATTTTATTATATCATTTTGGTATTTTTCATTATTCATGGTGAAATTATATGTCCTTTCCTTTATTTCCTATCTCTGAAACTTCTTTAAGGTCTATTTTTTCTTGTTATTTTTTCACATTTTAACATTACACAATATTGGAGTATGTTTAGGTATACTTCTTCATTTAATTATCTTCTTATTCCTTGTTTATTCTTGAGGGATTTTCTCTGTTTATTTATTTAAAATCCTTTAATTTTTCTTCCCTCAAAATTTCTTAAATATTGTAAATTTTTGGATGGAATTATAAAATTCTCTTAAATTTTTGTTTCACCTCTTATGATTTCAGAAACTTTCTCAATATCGTAATATATGTATTCCTTGACTGCATTTATTCAAATGGTGAAACAAACTAAAGCGACTCTGGGCTAATGAATGAATGACACTTGCTCATATCTGTCAAGTGAGGTTCAAATTGGACCTTAGACCCAACATGGTAATCTTCAGTACTGTTTATCAGATGGGAATGTGGAGCTTAAAAAGTGAGGGCATTGAACCATAATCAATAATTCTTTAGGAATGAGGAGAGTCAGCGATACACTTGGGATCATGAAGGTCTCCCAAAGGCCCACGGATTGAAGACTCAGTCCCCAGCCTGTAGGACTGTTTGTGGTGGAAACTTTAGGAAGTAGGATCCAGTGGAAGGATGTTTGGTCATTGGGAGAATGCTCTTGATGGAAATAGTGGGACTTCAGTCCTTTTCTCTTTCTCTCTTTGTTTCCTGTTCACCTTGAGGTGAAGTAGCCTCCTCTCTCACTTGCTCTCACCATGATGTATTGGTCTGCCATGGGTCCATTAAAATAAGCCAGATGACTCTACATTGAAACCACCAAAATTCTGAACCAAAATAAGTATTTCCTCCTTAAAAGTTACTTATGTCAGGCATTTTGTCACAGTAATGAAAAGTAGACTAATACAGAAAAGTTTAAAAGCTATAAAGGAATTCATTTAGAAGTATATTCCGTAGTCCACTTGGAATCTTAATAAAAATATATAGGTCTTATCTATGGTACCCAATGGGAAATCATGTGAATTCTATAATTTCATGTGTATGTACAACAGAATACACACACACACACACACACACACACACACAGAAACACACACAAGAATGTATTTTAGTGATAGGGAAATTTGGTATGTATGAACCAATAGTGGCAAGTTGTTAGCCGTCATTGATTTTGCAGTTTCTGGGAAGCAGTGAATCCCCTGTTTATGCCTGTTTAGAGTCACGTTCTATAAAATATGTCTTTCTTGAGGTGATATTATATAAGATCTTGTGCTGAGGATCATACCCTCCATAAGTCCTTTGATAGAGTTATTGACTTTAAGTAGTTAAGGCAGGTTCATTTCTGAAACTTGTGCTTTTTCTTATCATCTTCAATCTACTCCAAATAGGGTGCTATTGAAACACTCTGGGGGTCACTGGATATCAATATCAATTCAGACCAACTGTCCTCAAAATGTTTAGGTACTTCCCTTCTTGAGTGTATAATTATTTCAGGAAATGGCAGTAATTCTGTTTGGAAAATAGCCATGTTAATTATTGTTATGTACACTTGCCAGCTGTTGTGGTGCCCTTCTTCCTGGAATTTAAATTTTAAGTATGCAGTTCAGTAAACTATAAATTTTACATATTCTTCAAGGGAAGGGTCATTAAATAATCTAGATGGTAAGTTTTATTAGCCAAAATAAAAAGTATCAATACAAAAATCAATGAAAGGTCTTTGAAATTTTCTCAGTGCATATGAATTGCCTAAGAAATAACAGTAGTTTTCTTAACAAGGTTTCATCTAAAAGTTAAATTAACTTTACAGTTCGGAACACATTTTGAAATGATACTATCATTGAGGAATTAGCAAAAAAGGCTACCATTCCCAGGGTCTTGATTCCAGAATGAGTTCAAGAAGATTATTGTTTATGTGCCATCTGGAACATAATTAAGTTTGTAGCTTAATTCTTAATACTATTATAGCCAAAAGTAAATTAAAATTATAGTACCTTCACCATAGTACTAAGTATATGCTCAAATCTTTAAAAATGGAGTACAGAATGACTGTTTTACTATAATATTTTCTGAATTGTATCCAGAACAAAGATATTTAATTAGCATGAACTATCATATGGTTGTTAGGGAAGTATTTCTTCAATATATCAATATTTTGAAGTAAACTTTTAAATAAGTTTCCCAGACCTACTTCAACTAAGATTGACACCAGGGTGATTTAAAGCAATATAATTTGGTATTTCACAGTTTTGGGCTGGAAGTCCAAATGTAAGTTGTCAACAGAGTTGGTTTCTTGTAAAGGCTGTGGAGAGAATCTCTTTCATGGCTCTGTCTTGGCTTCTGGTGCTTTCATGCTCTTGGCCTTCTTTGCCTTGTACAAACATCACTCCCAATGTCTGCCTTCATTTTCTCCTGGCCTTCTTCCTTTGCCTTTTCACCTACTGTTCCCTCTTATCATGCCTGTCACTGTTTGAATGTCCTCTTTTAATAATTGCATCAGGCATATTGATGCAGGGCACATTCAACTTTTAGATAGCTCTGTTAAAACTCAATTTTCAAATAATGTCACATTCTGAGGTATTGGGATTTAGGACTGGAGCATTTCTTTTTGGAAGACATAATTCATCTTATAATAGAGGAACAGTGATTATTCAAAACTACAACTATATTTGCTACTTCAAACTTCAAGTAGGAAATTTAAATCAAATTATCCACTTTATCAGCAATCACATTTGCAATGGCATTTTTAAACTATCAGAAAACTGTAAGTTGTAAATATATTAAAAACAAGTGCTCCTTCTATTCTTGCGAAACTTCCGATCCTATTTAACTTTTATTTTTTTTCCACATTTCATTTTTCTAGTTATGCATTGAAATTTAAATTATTTTATAATCTATGTGTCTTTCATCTGTCCCAGTCTACTTCTCTATTAATTTTAAAGAGCTTATAACTCCAATAATTTTGGATCTAAAAAGAAATGAAGATAGATGGATAGATCTTCTTGGAATCAGGTTTTTCTTAGTTCTTTTTTTCTGTTCTATCAGATTCTTTTTTTTTTATTCTTTTTTATTCCTTTCCAATAGCTGCATGCATGCATTTTTTAAATTTAATATGGGTGGTTTTATTTCTGTGAAGCATTGGTTCTGTTTTGAGCCTACTTGGGATAAAGGAAACATTGAGAGATGTGGTCTCTGTTTAAACCACTCTCAGGAAGCAAAGAGCGTGGTTAGTTTTACTATTAGTTTTAGGTGCCAGGGTTTTTGTTTTTTGTTTTCCCTAAAGAGCTTGTAATACTTTGACATTCATGTTCCTTAAAAATAACAGTCAGTCAATGTAGGAATATCTAAGGCAATGTGGTTTGCAACATGGGAAGAAGCATAATTATGGAACAGGCAGACCTGCTCCTCTCAGAAGCATAGACAGATCTGTGCTATGAATTATGCTCTCTGTGAACACCCAGAGCCTAGCACAAGGATATCAGGAAAGCTTGCTAACTGCTGATTGGTTACTGTATCCAGGGCCCTAACATCCAGGGCCCGGGCCCTGGTACTTCCTCATCCCTTATACGGTATGATCATGAGCTTGGCACAAGGAAGTCACAAGAGCCTAACAGATGGTGATTGGCTACTGTGTGCTATATAAGCTGTGTAATTCTGTAATAAAATTTGAGTCTGTCTCCGAACCGGCTCCCGGAGTATGACGTCTGCGCCGCGCACCCACCCTCCTTTCTCCAAGCAGGACGTTCTGGTTCAACAAGTCAGGAGTCTTAAGACATACAGAGGAAATAATTAATATTTTTATTTCCAAGAAAATAAATTTTTCATAAATGCATATGTATATAAGAAAAAAATATAGTTTTATATTTTATCTTTTAAAATATTTTTAGTTGTAGATGGACACAATACCTTTATTTTATTTATTTATTTTTATGTGGTGCTGAGGATCAAACCCAGTGCCTCACATGTGCTAGGCAAGTGCTCTACACTGAGATACAACACCAGCCTGAAACACAGTTTTTATATGAATTATCCCAGTAACTATTTCAACTTTTTGTAGTAAAAATTGATGATCTGGTTAGACTTTTATTCAGTATGTCCAGGCCTCTTTGTTCTACTTCAGGAATTTACATCATCCAGTCCCTTGGATATTAATCTTCTCTTCATCATTATCCATTACAACAGTCCAACATTGAATCATTTATAAGAACTGGATTTCATATTTCCTGGATGGTCTAACTTACAGATACTTTAAACATATTCTAACATGTTTTCTTATTGAAGCCAGATTGATTATTCCAAATTACAAATCTGATAATTTTTAGCAAATATTACCTATTTTGCTAAAAAAAAAAAAAACACAAAAAACAAAAAACCTTAATGGCTTTTCACTTCTTTGAGTATCAAATAGGCTCCATAATATGGCAGAAGGGCCTCCACATCCACAATTCTTGGTAGGTGAACTTAAAGATATTGTAGTTCCTTTTTGGTATTTCCTCTCTCTCCAAGTCACACCTCTGAAGCGTCCTTGTCTTACCCTTGGAGTTCCACTTCACTCTTCTCTAAGGTGAGGACCATTCTGGGTCTTCATGGTCCCTTTCAGCACTTGGATACACTTTTAATGTACCAAAATAAATTAGTAATAAAATATTTTTATTTTTATATGTGTGTGTTTTCAAAAATAGTCCACAGGGCATTGACATTACTTAGGTCAAATAAAAATATTCTTGTAATAGAAATGAACATTGTGTAATACTTCAGTGACAGAGATTTGCTGTTTCCAGTGATTTTGTTTGTACATATGAACACCTGCCATGAATGCAGATGCCAATTGTTACATAAAATTTATTACCTTGAAATATGTGCAGAAAATGTTGGAAAAATATTCCTTGATGTGATGACAAACTGAATGATAGTAGATTAATATAGACTAAAATTCTTATCAAAAACTCAAATTCTATTACTGTCACAAAATATCTTAAAGCAAGTATTGAAATAATTCCAGGGGCTCAGGAGGCTGAGGCAGGAGAATTTCAAGTTCAAAGTCAGCCTCAGCAATTAGAGAGTCCCTGAGCAACTTAATGAGAACTTGTCTTAATATAAAAAATAAAAAGGGCTGGGGATGTGGCTCAGAGGTTCAATCTGGGTTCAATCCCTGGTATCAAATAAATAAATAAATAAAAGCAGATTTTATTTTTCTGTTTGTGTATCTAACAAGTTATCTTTTATAATAAGAACTTTTCATTTAAAATGTGAATTTTTAAAAATATTATTGAATCCATCTGACTATATATTATTTAATGTGTTGAAAATTAGATTATCTAATTTCAGAGTTAGTGCATATAGATAAACATAAAAAGTAAGAAATCGGAGTGCATTAAATGTTTATGAAACAACACAGGGTTCTATCTTCATATTAAGAAAACCAGTATATCACTAAGTAAATATGACATTTAGCTTGAATCTGTTTCAGGAAGGTTTTCTTAAAAAGCAATGAATAAGTGGTTTTTGTTTTGTAATCGAGTCAGTAATAACATTTGTCAGAAAGGTGAGGACAGTTTTCTCTGGAATTCTGCAATGCTGTGTTTATCAGTTGTCTTCATTAAAAAATAAAATAATGGGCAGATTATATATTTGAGCATGTAGTTAGGCACCTGGATTCATGTCTTTATTTTGTAGCTAAGAATCTTTGTGGGTTACTTAACCACTTCAAAGAAACAAATCAAGGGTTTGGGAAGAGCATCAACATCTCCTTTTTTTTGAATACTTAGAATGTTTTATTCACATAAAACCAATTTGTGTTTAGAAAATAAAAGTACTTGGATCAGTAAATCATTATGAAGTGAGCATATTTGTGCAAAGAGGTTAAAGAATTAAAAACAAAAAGCAGAAGTCCAGAAATCCTTTGGTCAGCAACTCAATCACTACTCCCACCTTAACCTTGCTCTGTTTCTAATACAAAATTTTATTGCCCAAATTTTATTTTTTCCCCTTGTTATTTTTATTTTTTATTTATTTATTTTTTCAAAATTTTTTTTAATTTTTTAATTTTAGGTCATTGTACACAAATGGAGTACAACTATCATTTTTCTGGTTGTACACAAAGTAGAATCATACAATTTGCAGTTTTATACATATACATAGGGTATAGATGTTTGTCTCATTCTATTATCTTTCCTTCCCTGCCCTCTCCCCACCTCTCATTTTCCTCTATACAATCCATACCTTCTCCATTCTTCCTGTGCCTCCCCCTACCCCCACTATGTGTCATCAACCACTTATAAGAGAGATCATTCGGTCTTTGATTTTTTGGGATTGGCTTATTTCACTAAACATGATCTTCTACAATTCCATCCATTTACCTGCAAATGTCATAATTTTATTATTCTTTATGGCTGAATAATATTCCATTGTGTATATATACCACAGTTTCTTTATCCATTCCTCTATTGATGGACATCTAGGTTGGTTCCACAATCTAGCTATAGTGAATTGGGCTGCTATAGACATTGATGTGGCTGCATCACTGCAGTAGAGTAGCAACATTTCATGAGAGCTCAGAGTTGAGAAAGGCTGTGATTTGTGTGAGGTTGGTGCTAAGGATTTCTCCCTCCCTGAGCTCACGTTGAAATGTGATTTATATTATTATAATTCTATTATAATAATATCAAGAGTGGTTAGAGCATGAGGGCTCCCCATCAGGGTGGGATTGTTGCCATTGTAAAGGGACACCTTTGGCTCCTTTTACTGTCATGCTCACCCTTTTCACCTTGGGTTGACACAGTAAGAAGGCCCTTGACTAATGCCACCACCATGGTATTTGTCTTGCTAGCCTTTGGAAGTGTGAGCCAATGTTTTTCCATGCATTTTAACTTATCTGGACTAAGGCATTCCGTTACAGAGGCACAAAACGAACCAAGACAGGTCATTGTTACGTCGGGAGCCTGGGACTAATTTGCTGGAAGTCTGGGCTTGAGGGTGAAAAAGAGTATTATACACTCAACTGAGGAGGATGTTATTTTATCTTTTAGGGTAATGTTTCTCCAACCTTGCTCTACCTCCGCATAAATAAAGATATTCTTTAACAAAACATGTGTTCTCAGGTTTTGAGCCTTCCTTTAGAGATTCTTATTCAGTAATCAAAGATAAGGGTGAGAATCAATTTGTTTTTAATAAGTTTTCCAGGTGATTTTGATGATACAGTTTACTTTGAGAAAGAATACTCTAAGCCATGAAAAGTGACATATGTTTAAAAAATTGAGGCAGAAAAACAGAATTATCTTATACCTTAAATGCTAGAGGCATTAAAGTGATATCTGAGCACATGTGTGTAAAACTTGTTTTGTTAATTTTTACAAAATAGAGTTTCCAAATATAGGAATAATACTAAGAAAGTGTAAAACATGTATGACCATGTATGCAAACAAATATGCATTATCTGAATGATAACAGCATCATTCACTCCTTTATTAATAATATATTAGGGGCCTTAAATATTATAAAAAACTTTCAGTGGTATTTTTTCAAAGGCTATCAAAGAAATATGAGTTTTTAACAGGGTGCCATTTTTACACAATATCCTCTGTCTAAAGCATTTACATTTATAATTGGAATATAAATGTTCATGAAAACTGAAATATTCATAAGGCTAGGAAAAAGTTTTATGAAGAACAAGAAATTTGATGGATGCTTCCATAAAAATGAATTGTCTGCATTAAAAAGTGACAAGTTTTATAACTGTTCATAATGGTGATCTCTTACTAGTTGTAAAGCAGTTAGCAATATATAAAATTTTGATGATAAGAAGATTCATCACATTTTACTGCATTCTAGAAAGTTATAGTGCTCATTATTATTTTTATGCATATATTTTACTTCTTTGTATTCTTATGTTAAAAGTAATTGTATATATTCAAAATATGCATTAAATTGTTAACCTTGAGATTTTTTTTTTTTAGTAGAAAGTTAAATATTAAAGCTTGTGTTCCTCCCAGTTACAATGAAGGTCATCATGATTGTAATACTAAATTCATGAAGTATCTAAAAATATCTCCAGAACATAAATTTCTGTAACATTTTATTATTTTTATTTAAATAGGAAATTGCTAATTTGGTGATTTGGTGGAACTCAATGTGATATTCAATATTTTTATTCATTGCATTTTTAAATTATTTATAGAATTTAGTGCACACCTGACTGGGATGAAGTCAATAGATGCTTAGCAGATCAGTCTTATTTCTTAATCTCTGCTCTCATAAATGCATTCACATCAAGCACTTCAAATCTGCACACTCATGATAAATGTTGTCTTCTGCCTGAATGTGCAAAAGAGAAATTAACAATTCTGACTTGGTCTATTCTTCCTAGTATAAACAATACATTCAACAGAGTAATGGTTGGCATTTTTCATTCAGTCCTTCAACTTTTTAATATGTAAATAATTTCGGGTTCTTCCTATGATTAAATCTCTCCAGTGATTTTCAATAATGGCTAGAATATAATTAAAACCCTTTCCTGAGGTCTGTAAGCATCTACATGATTTTGTCCCAGCTTAGCTTTCCTCCTGTTATTAATTTTCTATCTTAGTGCTTTTTTTTAAAAAAAAATGTTAGTCCTTGGTAATTATACATGATAGTGGGATTAGTTGTGATATATTTCTTATACATGCACATAGTGTAAATTGGTCTGTTTCACCCTCCTGTACCTTTTCTTTCCTTCCTCTCCTCCTGGCCCCATCCCTTTTCTCTCTTCTGCTGGCCTAGCTTCTGTTTCAATGAGTCCACTTTTCTTTCCTTTTTATCTCTGTGGCTTTCCCATGTGAGAGAAAGCATATGACCCTTGACTTCTGAGTCTGGTGTACCTGGCATAGGATGAGGCTGTGCAGGTCCTGCCTGACATTCCAAATGCAGTTTTGACCATATTGCTCCCTATATACTGGCTTAAGCCATTCTGCTCCTCTACCATTCTTCAGTTGTGGTACATACAAGCTTTTTCCCACATCACTGACTTCACTTACTGTTTACTCCCATGAGATTTTCAAGTGTTACTTGTCTCTTGTAAATCGGATTTCAGCTGATGTGATCATGGGAAGACCCTCCTGGACATACTACCTAAAATCACTTTCTCACCCCAGTGACCCTCATCCCAGTCTCTCCCTGCAACAGTGTCTGCTTTATTTTTTTATAGCATGTTTTACTACCTTGGAGTACGTTTTATTTGATAGCTTAAATTGAGACTTAAAATATTAATAATTAATAGCTAGTGAAGTATTTACACACTTATTTTATTTTTGGTTTGAGGACAATTACAACAGCTATATGAACATAGAACAGCAGCTAGTGATCATATGAGTGAGTTCTACACACTTCTAAGCTACTCCATTACACAGGCAGTGACTAGAGATTTGGGTCTGCAGAGGTAAATTGATTTTTTATGGACCTTAGAGGGTTTTGGATGTCTTCTTGTGAAGTTTGACTCTGACCTCTGGGCAAAAGGAAAAAAAAAAAAAAATCAAGGTTTTGAGTTCTGGAAAGATCCCAAAATATGTAAGTGGGAGTTGAGTGGGATATACTGAGCATAGTAAGATATTATCTTTTATACTATTAAGTATAACAATAGTTATACCTATGAACAAAGCAAAACTCCCACCCTAATGGAGCATACATTGCAGGAGGAAACAGAAAAAGCACAGAGGAACCAATGAATATTGAATGCAAAATTCTGAATGCTCTACGATAAAAAAGCTATATAATTATAAAACAAGATCAAGAGGATGTAATATACACCAGTTTTTTTCTCTTTTAAATAGATAGGTATACTTTTAATAGAAGTATCACTCTACTGTGAGAGAAAACTAGGATACTTTATGGAAGAATATGTATGTACTATACATCATATTTCTCAAATACATTGATCTGCAGTACTTTTTAAACTTAAAATATTGAGTAGTCCAAAGTCTTTTGTTATGTGAGTCATATTCATATGTACAGTCTGTATTTTTATATCTTGTGAGTTAAAATGATATCCTAAAATATTTATTATTTCATTTAAAATAATAAAATCATAACATGAACATAAATAACTTTTTACAATGCAGCTATATTTTCCAAAACCAAAAATTTAATAAGAACACTGTCTTGCATTTTCACAGTTTCTTTAATTTCAGGATGAATAGAAAGTATCAATCTTCTCAAATTTATTTCTACAATTAATGTTCTGCAAAGGGTTGTTTACATTGGAGTACATAAAGAAAATATAGTTTCATGCAAATATGTGAGTGGAAAGGATGATAATATTTTAAAAACTCTTTAAAATAACTACGAATATTCTTATTTGTTATACTGCACCAGAACTTGAGAAACGGTAGTTTCTTAAAGGGTTATTTCAGTGTGTAACCTGAAACCACATCATACAACTCCATACTCACTTGATTCCAGTAAAATACATTGATATATCTTGAAGTTTGGAAGCATGGTTTATCAATACATGATTTTGTAGCATTGTGTATTGGTCATTTGGAAAATATTGATGCACTGGTTTCATTTCATTATAAAATACAGAATAAAATGTTAAGCCAGGTACAGTGGTACATGCCCATAATCCCTATGGCTGGGAGGCTGAGGCAGGAGGACTGTGAGTTTAAAGCCAGCCTCATCAATTTATCGAGGTACTAATCTATTTAGCAAGGCCCTGTCTCAAATAAAATATTTTAAAAAAAAGGAATGGGGATGTTACTCAGTGGTTAAGTGCCCCTGCATTCAATCCCCAGGAACCACCCCCCAAAAATAAGAAGAAAATTTAAAAAACAAATAATATGTTACCACCAATCTCAGAGAGGAAGTCTTTGAAAAGTGGTAAGCTGCCAATATTATAGTTTCCAAAATTCTGAATGTTTGAAACCCAAACCATCAATTGTTTTCCTTAAGGTGAAAGCCTGACTCACTTTGTTCAATTTTGAGAAAGTAGCTGGTAGGCACTTAAGTTTAAATATCCACAGTTTTACAGATTTTCTCTCAAGTAAAATAGTATACCCTGAACAAATTTGCTGGGTCAGCTTACAACTCCAACAATTGCTTATGTTGTTTTTCCTGAAATTTTCATTGTACTTCAAGATTACAAGAAATGCTTTATGGATCTTTCCATTTCATCCCACAGAATATTAAGAAGAAGATTAAGAATCAAGATTAAATAATTGTGTATATTTCCTTAGGAACATTTTTAAGTGAAAAAAAAAAAAAACAAACTCAAAAAACAAAAAACAACCTGAGTACAGATGTGTGGGTGAAATCTCCAATAACTTACAGTGTGTTGGTGCTGTTTTGATTCCTAAGTTGCCCATAATTTGACCCCATTGTGCTTATATAATCAGGGAAATGACAATATAATGGAAAAATAAATAACATATTAGCATAAGGAAAATTGTTTTAAGCAAACAGATCCCCTGAAAATTTTTTTCTTTTTATTCTGGTACTGGGGAAGAAATCAAGGGGTGCTTACCCACTGAGTCACATCCCTAGATATTTTTATTTTTTATTTTGAGACAGTGTCTCGCTAAGTTGCTCAGTGCCTCACTAAATTGCTGAGGCTGCCTTTGAATTGGAATCCTCTTGCTTTAGCCAACCGAGTCACTGGGGTTATAGGTATGCACCACTGCATCTGGTGAAAGTTTTCTTAATGATGCCCAGAGATTGCGTAGTTACTGCAAACTGTTGACACACATTCTATTTTGTACTGTGCACTAGAGTTAAGTTGATATATCTCAGTTCTCATCAACAACAAGACTTACTATAATGTTTTAGAGAAAGAAGAGACATTCTGAAATTAGAACAGAAGTTTTACCCACAATTATAAATTCTGTTATCCCTCTGGCATATGGAGATGTATTTCATAAAAGTGTTATTCCTCAAAGCTGTGGATATAATAAGTATTTCAATTAATCTCTGTTTCCAAGTACCTGCAAATCATACCCAAAGCAGGAAAGCATGTGAGAATATTTATAATGCCCTCAGAACATACATGTACTGGAACTTCACATTTCCACCAATGTAGGGTGGAAAAACCCTGGAAATGTTATTTCTGTTTTTAGAGTTCTAAGCAGTTCATAGGGATGATGTTAATAGCTGTCACCTTGCCTCCTCATTCTTCATAATCCTTCACTTCTAAGAACACAGAGGGAAGAAATCACCTTCTTTTTAAGAATTTATAAGTGATTAAAGTGGCCCTAAAAGTGGTGTATGTCCCTAGTATAGGTCCTAATCAGTATATGCCCACTAATGTATTTCAGCTTGTACTTTAAATTGGCAATCTAGTCAATTCCATTTTTTGTGGTTTTATTGGCGCATTATCATTATATATGAAACAGTGGGATTCTTTGTGACATATTCATACATGCTCATAACATAATATGGTCATTTTGAACATAGTTTACCTACCCTAGGTTCAGCAAGGAAAACTTGAAATACAACTGAAATTTTTCAAAAAAATTTAGCCAACTTCCTAGTCAGATTCACTAAAAGTCATGACCTTAACTGTATTACTTAAACTCTCTGACCTTGAATTCCCCATGAAGATAATAATTTAGGTACTTTATAAAGTTGCTTTTGATATTAAATGTATGAAATGCAGGATTATAGAACAAAGCCTGTCCCACAATAACTAATTGAAAATTATCATTATTTTGTTATTATTATTTTCTCTACTAAGCTTATAGGTCTAATCTCCTCCTAAATGGTGAATTTAACAAATCTAATTGCAGCATGCCTACATTTATACTTTAATTTTGCTTATGAACTCATGAGGAATGTTAATTATCTGTCTATGATATGAAAGTCATAGGGTTGTTTCTTTCTAATTCAGCTTATAGTTTTTTGCCTATGGCTATAAAACCTGTGAAAAACATTCTCTGATTGCAGTTTATAGTTGGGTTGCAGAATATAGTCCAGAATTAAAGCATCTTTCTCAAATAGTTGTGTAGTGAAATTTTTATAACCTAGCCAAAAATTACAAATCTCTTTCCAAGACTATCATTGGCTTGAAAGATTGCCTTTGGCAAATAATTAACTCGAGCTTTGGAGGTGTATTGTTTAATCTGTTTTACAAAAGAATACAAGACAAAGCCAAACCAAATAAAACCTTACAACCATTCATTGACTATATCAAATTAGGGCTAAGACCATGTGAAATAAGAATAATTACTGGGCACTAGATATATAGTTCATTATTTTTAAAAATATGCAATTATAATTGAGTGAGGATAAAAGAAGATTGTAATAAAACATTGGTAATTTTTGGAGTTTAAAGATAAAGGCTATCATCTCCCTGGTGCGTTGGACAGACATGTGTTTTGGCAACCTCCTTGAATTTTTGCCCAGACCCTATTACAACCATCCTTATCTACATTTCATACAGAGAAATAGAAAAGAAAGCCAAATCCCAGTCGCTGAGGCAGGAATAAATGCATTGTGCATCTGATATAGTTCATTCATTCCACTGAACAAAATTCTGGCAGTTCACCAACTTGCAGTGAAAAAAAGATTTGTTTTCAGTGCCAAAATTAATTTCTATTAAAATCGTAAGATCTTTTCCACTAACAGACTGCCTTTTGTAAAGACGAATAGCACAACCAAATAAACAGAAAGAAAGGAAAGGGAAGGACTAGGAAAAAAGAAAAGAATTGATCTTAACAGTGTTTTTTATATATATACATATGAAGGACATATATGTATATGTAGTTTGTCAACATTATTTCATAAGGTGAGTGTGGTCTGTGCCTGAGATAATTTTGACTAACTCAAGAACTTGAGGGAAGGAAAACCAGAACATTAAAAACATTTCAAAAATATGTTGACCTAGAAGTGAACAGGAAATTAAAAGGTAAGTGTTGAGGCTGTATTTAAGGTATATTCTTTTTATAATTTCTTGTATATATACATATACCTACATATACACACAAAACCATTATAACTCTAATGTATATATAACATCTGATATTTAGAATTTATTATATATTTTTACTGAATACTGATAATTTCATTATAATATGAAGTTAGCTCCTGGAGAAAGTAACTTAATTTCATTACTGGTTACGGATTGGTAAAGCCTATAATAAAGAGAAAGAAATTCTTTCAAGTGTTAGGAATCAAGATGATGAATGTGGCTAATGCTGATAGTTCTTGGTATAAATGGTGATTCTTAAAACACTACCCAAGAAGATTTTTCTTATATTTCCATTCATAGAACATTCTCAATGTGACAAAGGACAAAGGACTGAACAATTTTAAGGTTTGGAAGCAGACCTAGGATATGGTAGAAGCCCCCCTATTGTAACAGTTGAATGAGCATATGAAACAGTCTTTAAGCTAGTACCTGCCCAAATACACATATGGGCACATGCATGCACACACACACACACACAGAGAAACAAACACACTTCTGTGAGCATGAACTAGTTGGATTTCTCTTTATGAAGGTCATTGTCTTAATGTCTTGAGTGGTTTAATTTTTTTGCTCAAATTGTGCTTAGTAATAATCTTTACCCATAATTTTGAAACTCCTAAAATATATCTTTCCTTTCTCTCAAAACATGTACAATAGCTACATATTTTTCTTCAGGCTTGTAAAGTGCTGATTTAAGACAGTATCATTTAAGGAAATTTACCTAGAACCTAGCAAGGCATTGACTTGTTACAAACTCATTTTTGAATATTCCAACTAATTAAAATGTATTCACAAAATTCATGTGGTAGAATATATAGCTCTTCAGAGGCTCTAAAATATTTATCATAGTAATTTCAAAATACAAAAAAATTTCCATGTATCTTTATATAAGAATGATATGAATAACTTATATGTGATTATGTGATATAAAAGAGTTAAGTCAGACAAAATATTTCTATGAAGACAAATTATTGAATTATCACTTTAGTCCTAATTATACAGAGTAAGACCATTCATTCAGTGAATATCTGTTGTGATGCTTAGAAAATACCAGTTGATATGCTGGATCCAGCGGGAGGATTGACTATGTGCCTCTCTCTTCAAAACACACTTTAGGGGTTGGGATTGTGGCTCGGTGGTAGAGACTGCCTAGCATGGGTGAGGCACTGGGTTTGAGTCTAAGCTCCTCATAAAAATAAAAAAATAAAGGTTCATCAATAACTAATAAAAATGTATATTCTCTATTTGAAAGATTTAAGACTCTAAATGAGTATTAAATTATATTTTAAAAACTCCACATTTTAGTGTACAGTTTGTCGATCACCCCTGCCTTTTTTCAAGTTCTGTGCATTTCTATCCTCCGTCTTTAGCCACTCACTGTCTGGTTATTTAATTTTTTCTTGGAAAGAGACAGAAGGAAAGAGAAGTGTTGATGTACTAAGAAAAGAAACCCTTAAGCTACATCAGTGGTTACCTGGCTGTGTCTCTTCCTGTGAGAGCAACTCGTGGAGGTGGAAGCAGTCTTTTGTGTTCATCTGTTCATAGCTACTAAATTTTGTAAAAGAGAGATTGAGTGAATGGAGAACAAAGACTTCACCACAAGAATTGAAAATAACTGGTTCAAGTTCAAAGCAAAATCAAAACAAAAACAAAAGCAAAAACAAGACAAAAGAGTGCTAGGACAGTGGGGAAGGAATTAAAAATTGAACAAAAGAATATATAGATATTCTGCACCAACTTGTTTTTCTAAGGTAAATTTGAGTATGTACTCTAGGGATAAAACCATTTAGACTAATCTGAAGGCTTTGGGAAATAGAAAT
This sequence comes from Glaucomys volans, assembly GCA_020662805.1. Classification (NCBI taxonomy): domain Eukaryota; kingdom Metazoa; phylum Chordata; class Mammalia; order Rodentia; family Sciuridae; genus Glaucomys; species Glaucomys volans. Next base: position 1,370,493 of record JAJEJO010004229.1, read on the forward strand.
TGAGAATATTGAAAGGATTTCAGAAATGTTGGTGTGCATGTGTACTCACAGGTAAAATAGAAATGCAGTTGCTACATTCAGTAAAGGTAGAAAATGCAGGGAGGACTATTTTTTAAATTTTTGGACAGTACTGGGGATTAAATTTTTGAGCATTCTACAACTAAGCTACATCCCCAGCCCTTTTTATTTATTTATTTATTTATTTATTTTTTAAATTTTTGAGATAATATCTCACTACATTGCCAAGATTGGCCTCAACCTTACCATCCTCCTGCTTCAGTCTCCCAAGTAGAGTAGCTGAGATTACAGATTTGCACACCTGATTGAAAATATTTTTTGATTTAAAGAATTAGGATGTACATATACATTTATTTTTCTGTTAAATGAGATTTTGTTTTATGATTCACTTTTTTTATCATTTTCCCTCTAAACTGACAACTGTGACCACATATTATACAGTATGTTTCATTTAGTCTGAATATTTTTATGATGAAATAATAATTATAAACATATAAAAATACTCATTCCAAAGTTACATGCTTTCCAGTTTACTTTGCTTAAAAAGTGATAAAGTATTTTTATTATTTATTACATCATTTTTTAAAACTTACAAATCAGTATCTGGCAATTGTAATTCTGCAATATTGTGGTAATCATTTTCCCTTACATTTGCTACCAAGGAGACAGATATTTAATAGTGGGTTAAGAAAATAAACTAATGAGTTAAAAATAACAGTGTCATGAAGGAACCTCTAATAATCAGTGAAATCTATTTGCTTTTGGAAATTATTTAGGAGAGATTTCACATTTTAGATTGTATCTAATTTCTCTGTATTGCAATGTGGTAGATCCTTCTAGGTACATTTCAAGTCTGTTTTCTCTCCCAAGATTCTCAGTTAGATTGTATACCCTAGCCTCCTTAGCATGTATATATGGCTTTGTGACTCACTCAAGCAATAAAATGTGAGCAATCACGATATTTATCACTTCTGAGAAGTATGTTCTGCTAGGATCTTTACCTGCTTCTTCTGGAAAGAGGGAGCAAGATGATAAGAAGGAAACTCCGGAACCAAAGGAGAGATTGCCTGGATCCATGGATGGGTTAGGGTTAGGGTTGGGAAACCAGGAACTACTTTGTGTGCACCATAAGCAAGAAACATATTTCTATTATTTCTATTACGCTTTATCTTTTTTGAACATAGGTTTATTAGTGACAAGAACTGAAATAAATTCATCATAATAAAGCCTAACTTCATGGTTTAACTATTGGTCATTTTTAAAAATTAATTCACCAGGAAATCAGAAAAACCAAACATCTTCTAGTTTAAATGTCATACATACATTAAAATCTGTATTTGTAATGTGACAAATGTTAAGTAGAAATATATGAATAGGCATTATTTATAGATAAACTTGGTTGAATGTAGACAATTTTATATTACAAACTTATATAGTATATATTTTGACACCAATATGGAAAGTAAATATCAAATTTCAATATAATCTTTCCAAATAGTACAATACAAGCAATTATTAGTTTTCAACAGTTTTTATTTCTAAGAGCCAAGGATTTCTTTTCTTTATAATACTTCATTATTACTTTCTATTTTTAAATCACTCTTCAACTGTATAAAATGTTTAGTGAATCTCAGTTTTTATCCTTGAAAAGTGGCATTCTGAAAATTTATGAACAGTGTAACACCCCATCACCGTGGCATCTGCCATAGATTATAATCCACCTGTTGTGGTTTTGATATGAGGTGTCCCCCAAAATACCTGTAATAATGCAGGAATATCCAGAGGTGAAACTGATCCGATTATGAGGGTTGTAACCTACTCAGTCCATTCTACTTTGAATGGAATAACTGGGTGGTAACTGTAGGCAGCTGGGATATGGTTGGTGGAGGTGGGTCACCGGGGCACTGCTCTGGAAGGGTGCATCTTCCCTGCGGCCCCTTCCCCTTTCTCTTTTTGCTTCCTGACTGTCCTGAATGAGCAGCTTTCCCTGGCTACATCATTCTTCAATGAGGTTCTGCCTGATCCACAGTCCAGAACAATGGAGTCAGTCAACCATAGACTGAAACTGTGAAACTATGAGCCAAAATAAACCTTTGCTTCTACAAATTATTCTTACTGGGAATTTTGGTCATAGTGATGAATAGCTGACTAACACACCACCATATGTATATACATGTATATATATACATATATATGTGTATATATATATGTGTATATATATATATATATTTCAGAATAGATGAAATTTTTATTATTCATCACAGCAACACTTCTTTCCTCTTGATAGCCTCTCCTCAACTTCAAATTTTTTTTAAATAATTATAAAGGAAATACATTCCAAGTTATGTAGATTGAATTTTCTGTTTCACTCAATCATAATTTCAGGACTACATCCTCAAATTTTACACTATTTTTTTTTTCTTTGGAAAGGCTAATCTCTACCTCACAGTTAATTTCATCTACATTTTATTTTATTTTCAAATCTACCTGGATATATCTGATTATCACTCTGTCTTCTATATGGATGATTTAGTAGCTATAGAGAAGGAATAAAATTTCCATATAAAAATGTCCCTATGGAAGGTTGTACTTACAGTGGTTAAAAGTACAATCCAAAGGCACACAGATGACCTTGAATTCTGGCTGTATCTATATTTTGTCTGTGTAATCTTGGACAGGTCATTTAGCAATACCAATAAAACTAATATAATACTAGCATTTAAATGAATTAATTCCAATGAAACTCAGAATAGTATTTTCCAAATAGTAAATATTTTATATTTAAGTGATTTTTTGTTATTATACCAGTAGATCTGTTGTAGATAGTTAAATACTATCTGATAATTTATAGTACTATTGGTCTCTCCTTAAATCCCATTAAGTAAAATATTTGCTTTAATTCATCCAAACATAACCTTTAACTTAAATAAGGAGAAGTATTTAGTTAAGGATATATTTGGGTTAGAATCTAAGTAGATTGAGTCAACAGTCTAGCAGCAGCTCTGTATTCTCAAAAGAGAAGATGCTTAAACTCCAGTAAAAGAGATTTAGATTTTGATGGTTTGTGACCTGAAGGAACTCTGTTTCCTTATTCTATTAAGCCTTGCTAAAGCACATCCATCAGCTATCAGTCACTAACAGGATTCTTAAACATCTTAAGTGACATACTTCTGTTTCATCTCCCCACTCCCTTATTGTTAAAACTCCATTCACTTTTGTTTTCAAAAGTGTGCTGTGAATGCATCTTTTATGGATGTGCTGTTTCACAGATGCTTTTTTTTAATGACAAATCTGTTTAATCTTCATTAGCCTTTCAAAATTCACCCAAAGTTTGGAATGGCAGCCCTGAACTCGTATATCCTTGATATCTTTTGTAGACTGATTATTAACTTAAAAGATTTCCTGTTTTTCTTTGTTACAGTATTTTTTTAAGAACAGAAAGCTTTTGTGTATGAACTTGGTGGAGCATAAAAGTACATAGCCTAAAACAGGCAGTGAATAATCTGCTAATGATTTTTAATTAAAATATCTATTATTCTTATTCTCCTTTAAAATATCAATGTGTCATGTGAAAGTTGTCAGAACAAAAATGGAGTCACTTATGTCAATCCTAAATAAATAAATAAAACCAGGAGGTTATGAAGGAAGGATTTCTTTAATAGATGATTTCCTAATAGTTATTATTATCACTAACTCTGACTCTGCCACATCCCCAAGGTTTCACAGAGGCCAACATAACATGATAGAAAAAGTACTTCGATGAGGATATCTGCCTATAAACTGTTCAATCTCAGACTGATGTCACTCTTCTTATTAATCATTGTGCCCAAGGATTATTGATTCAAAATATCTAGTGTAATCCTCCTTTTTGCCCTTTAAAATCTCCCCTGCCCCACCTTCTTGGAATATGTCCATAGTTTAGTATTCCCATTGTGATAAATATCATTATTCTTTGGGGGAACCTCTCTTTGATGTATTTTATTTATTTAGATTGACTTGCATCTATATCACTACTCAGTCTTTCAGAAGTGCTTGCAGATTCATTATAATGTGTTTATTATGGAATATTATAACTGAATCAGGCATAATTTTAACAAGGCCAAAATATCAAACTTCTTTAGTTTTAATAGAACAAAAATGTTCTATTAAATAGCCCTGATGGCTTAGTGTTGGACAAACTGAGGTTGAAAAACATAATTCATAAGTCTTTGGGCAATTTACTTATCTTTAAAGGGGAGACAATAATATCAATATTTTTGGCTTATTGTATGGATTGCATAATTTAAATTGGCTTAAAATCACAATACTAATATTATTGTTATATCTGAAGAAGAGTGATATTAGACATTCATCATGGAACACACCATGCTCAGTTTAACATTTTGGTTTATTTTTGATGAATTGTTTCAATCGTCATACTGACCCTTGGGCTGTTTTCTTTTCCCCATTTGAACAGAGCTCCTTTCTCTTCTATCAGCATATCCCACTGTGATTAGGACATTATTTAACCATGACAAAAGTTTGAAAATTATTAGCATGTGCAGCTTGAGCCACAACATTTTGCTTTAACCATTAAGAATGGTTTGTTCATGCTAATATATGGTATCCTGTGGTGAGTTTTTTCTCTCTTACTCCTTGACTTTCTCTTTTGTAACACTTCACATGTGGAGCTTGAGTGATTAATATTTTATGCGGTTGTTCTTATGTGCAGCTTGATATGGTGGGCTCCATTCAACTCTCCAGTAACTCTGCTGCCACTGAAAGGTAACTAATAGCTGGAGCTGGGCCTCTCATGGCTCTGGGAGGTCTCCTGTGAAAATGAAACAGACAATATCTTGTCACATCATAAATTTATAAGGAGTTAATTAAAGGCTTTCCCTTGCATCTCAAACACATTCAGAGTCCCATATCACAAGTACTGAATCCTGTTTAATTACCAAAGGCTTGTAAAAATGTGCAGCTCAAAGTGTATTTTAATGTAAGACAGATTATCAGTACAAATGGAAAACTGCCTGGAAAATGTCCAAAGAATATGAACTTACACAAAACTATGTGCATATATTTTCTCTTAATTATTTGTGAAAAGAGTCACATAATTTAATTTTAAAACCTTTGAAACTGTCATTCTAAATATTTATAATTTTCTGAAACATATTAAATTATAAAACTGAATGTTGAGTTATTATACTACTTGCATTTTTGAGCCAGAATAGTTTGTTAATTGCTATTTCTTACTGTCATATTACTTTTAAAATAAATGCATGTTATTTAATTGTGCTGCTAGCAGAATGTTGACCAATTTTAGAGGCTTCAAGAAATGTCATCTGGGAACACATTTTAATTCTGGCTGGGGATGTTGTCAATTACTATTTATTTTTTTTAAAGAAGTAGCATGATAAAACTCAGATTCTAAGTGGTTCAAGGGAAGGGGAAAGTGAATTTAAAAACTAAGTTTAGATTAATCTGGAATAAATTTACCCTGAAGGACTCTTCGATTATTCCTGTTAGATCACCTACTTGAACTAATGTGTAATGGGTAATCCAGTTAAGTGCTCTTTTCAGAAACCCTGAAGCTGTCTATAGAGATCTCAATAGATTATAGCTCTTCCATTGAAAGGTAAATAAAAAAAAAAGATAACAAGTAATTATATTATGGTAAAGTCATGGTAAAGATATGGCAAACTCACTAGATGATTCAAAATATTCTCTCAGCCCCTTACTATTGATTCTTTAGACGTATGTACATTTTTTATTTGGGCAACCCTGGGTTGGCAGATTCATAATTGACACAGTAGTGCAAAATTAAATTATCTCCTTACAGGCATTTTAATTGTATTACTCAATTTTTTCCTGGGGAAAAAAATATAAAGTCTAGGAAAAAAAAAATACATGTGTAGTTATAAAGGAATTCTTAAGAGGCAGAGAGGATTGTTAAGTGTAAGAGAAGTTTATTTGGATTTTTAAATTTGTTTGTTTTAAACCCCTTTAACATAATAACAAACATTTCCACTTCTTGATTGTTTTGTAACACAACAGTTAATTTTCTTTTCTATAATTCAGGACCCATTTAAAATACTGAGCAAAAAACTTGTCTTTATTTGGAGGTAGAAAACCCAGAACAACTCCTAATTTTGAAGTACATTCATCTTCATCTATGCATTTCTGATCTACCTCAATTTTCTTTGTGGATCAGGCTTAGAAATGTGTCTTCCACACTACAGTGTTTTTTCAAAACAAAGCATGAAGTGCATGTATGGAGTCTGTTTCTTACCAACACTAGGGGGAACATCAACTTAGTGGTGAGCCTCTAAGTGCCCAGAGAGACAATGGCGTCTGTGCCAAGGAACATATTATAGTGATCTAGGGATGATCATTATAGGAATGGTTTAGACATTGATCCTGTTTGTAGGAGTCATACTTGATTCTCTATATACAGGACACTTAGCAAGCTGCCAAATATTAACTACTAAATTCTTTTTGTTTTCTTAAACTGGCAGGATTAAGTTCTGCTGACAACCAAGAAATTTATATGGAAATCAGCATACTTTAAAATGGGCAGTTATTATGTAGTGTAACAATTATAATTGATGCAGAATAGAAAGTGTTTTACCCCTGGTTGGTAACTGAAGTTCTTTTATGATATCTGCATTCTTCCCCATTTCAGGATTGTTCCTACAAATCATTTTTGTTAAGATGATCACAAATTGCACTGCTTTGTCAATATGGTGGGAACTTTGTTTAATTAAACAGGTTAGAGTGTGGAAGGAACATTATGGAAGGTAGAATTACTGAATTAGGGCTTTGAAAATCCATTTCATTTCCTGCATAGTTTTACCAAAGGCTTTTCTTAATCAGATCCATTTACTATACACTTTTTTCTTCTGTTGCCTATTTTACTAATTATTCTTTTGTCTATTGTGTCTGGTCATTAGAACCCACTCTTATGGAAAGTGTTAGTATGTAATATGGATGCTAATAATGCAATAATGTGTGCTAACACACCTTAATCATCTAATCATTATAAGGATCTTATGAGATATGGGTATTAGTTTGAGAGGAGGGGAATTCAGAATATTCAGTAACATTTCAAGGTGAGAGAACTGGTAAACCCTAGGACCTAGATTCAAACTCAGACCTGCTTGCTTCAAAATCTATATGTTCCTATTCTCTGCTGCAGTAGATATATCATGATTTCATTATTCAATACATCACTAAAAGGTTTTCCCAATTCCTCAAGGTACTAACTTGGGAATATAAAAAACATACATGATATTGATTAATCCAGTCAAGTAAAGTAAGGATAGAAGTGTGGACTAAATCTGAATACCTATTTTTACTACTACTCATCCTACTTATCACTTAGTTTTATAGATTATTTCAGAAATAAATGTTAAAATTCAATTTTCCTGCATTTTAATGCTTGGAAGAGGAGAAATGTATAAGCATAAAAATATAACTCCTTAATTAACCTTCCAAGTGCAGAACTCTCCTTTGAATTTTAGATACAAATTTCTATTGCACAAATTATAGTGGGGTAAATAGTGGATCCACCAAAAAATGTACTCACATCCTGAAACAGAACCTGCAAATAAGACCTTTGGAAAAAATAATTTCTTCAGATGTTAGTAAGGACATTTAGATGATCCAAATAGTTCTTAAATTCAATGACAAGTTTTCTTATAGGAGTTGTGCAGAAAAGAGACACATGAAAAGAAAGCCATGAGCATATGAAGGCAAAGATTGACATTTGTAGGCACAAGCCAAGAAGCTTCTGCAGCCACAGAAGCTAGAAACAGCAAAGACAGATTCTCCCCCACAGCCCTTGGAGAGGGCACAACCCTGCTGACAATGTGATTTAGAACTTTTGGCCTCCAGAGCTATGAGAAAATAAATTTGTTTTAAGTTACTAAGTTTGTGGTAATTTGTTATGGCAACCCTAGGAAATTAATACTCCTGTTGTTTTACATTTTTGACCTAATTTCAGATATAACATATTTGAATGTAGTTTATCTTTCTTGCTTTGACACTTTGCTGTTTATTTAGTTTTCTATGTGCTAAACTCAAAGGCTTAAAACTTTGGAGACATTTCTACATTACTTCATTACTTAATTTTACCTTCAATTTTACCTCCACCTCGTTCTTTCATGAGTCTTTTCTTTTTTTTTTTTTTTGCTTGCTATTATGTGCCAGTCATTATAATAGGGGATAGAGATACAGTGTTCAAAGGGACAAATATGATCTTCAGATCTTGTAGAAAGTTTAATTTAATAAGAACACTGAATATGGTAAATACATCCTGATACTTTGAATCTGAACAAGAGTTTTCTTATCCTCAGAATTCCACATGGCATTTTGTTTTGCCTATTACATTGAGAATCAGGTAAAGAAAGAGTATGAGGAGAAGAAGTGGATTTAAAAGTGAATTAATGAAAAATAAAGAAATGCAAATATTTAGTACAGAGAACTTTTATAGACAGTTTGATGAGCAAAGACAAAGGAGGGGAAAATACAACTGAAGTGGGAAAAAATAAGTCCATCTTCATATATGACATCTGTCAAAGAGAGAAAGTTATTGGACATGGTAGAACCAAACAATTAATGCATTATATGTGTGTGTGTGTGTGTGTGTGTGTGTGTGTACATGTGTATATCTTTTGGTGGTAAAATTTCATATGAACTGACCCTATATTATATATGTGGTGTGTGTGTGCATGTATAAAATATATGATATATGACATGTATATAATATACAGATATTATATATAATCTGTATGTATACATTTGTGTGTAAATAAGTATATGCTATATGTATGCACATATATGTATGTATATGAGATAATGTATAATATATATTATTACCTAGAATGATTACACTTTCTGCTGCACAAGTGTTCATGTGTTTTTATTAGTGAATACTCCAAAGACTAGATGATATAAACATGCTGCATCTTTTTAAAATCTGAAAAGTTTTAAATTTGAAACACATTTTTACCTGTACTGATTTAAAATAGGAACTATCAATTTGGGTCATTTTTCTTTTCAAAGTTTGATAGAATAAAGCTCCACAGAAAACACAAAGCAATTGTTTAACAGAATAGCTATGATAAGCCTTGGTGCAATCGCCATTAGAACCAATGACACAGAAGAAAATGGAACACTTCAGTGTGTAACAAAGAATCACCTTAGGATCAATCCAGGAGAGTGCACATGCTTCCCATACTCACCATGAAACGATAGGAAGGCAGGAAACACCTCTCTGTCATAGTGAATTCCATTGGAGAGCTACATTAAGTAACAAAGTTTTTGAATTACAATGGAAGTCATCCAAGGTACATTCACAGCATGAATTCTTGATTATGAAGACATCTTATGAATAGTGTCTAAACTCAAGTAAGACCAGGCCCTTGGTCCAGGATAGTTCTATTAAATTAACTTGTTTCTGGGAAATTGTTATTTTCCCTTTTAGTCTCAAAAGGATCTTGGTTTATACAACTTAAAGGTTTTATTAGTTGATTTGCATTCTACGAAAATGCAATTTGAGTGTTGAAGCCTAACTCACAGTACTCACAGTACTTCGGACTGTGATTATTTTTGGAGGTAAGGTATTTAAAGTTGTTATTAAGGAGGCCATTAGGGTGGGCCCTAGCCCTACCTGACAGATGCCTATATAAGAGGATAGTTGCCCGACATGGTGGCACATGCCTGTAATCCCATTGCCTCAGAGATTGAGGCAGAGGATCACGAGTTCAAAGCCAGCTTCAGCAACAGTGAGGAGCTAAGCAACTCAGGGAGACCCTCTCTCCAATAAAACACAAAATAAGGCTGGAGATGACACTCAGTGGTCAAGTGCCCTTGAGTTCAATCTCTAGTCCAAAAAAAAAAAAAAAAGAAATTATAAGAGGAAAGTTGGATATACAAAGGTATAAGAGGGATGAATGAATGCAGGTAAAGAATTATGTAACCACAGAGGTGACTAATTCCAAGACAAAGAGAGGGCCCTCAGAAGAACTCACTCTTGTACCTACCATTATCTTCTTTCTTCCAGAACTGAGAGAATATAAAGTGACATAGTCTGTGATATTTAGTTTCACAGGTAGCAAACTAAAACATATGTTCATTTTACTTATCACTTTCTGTCTCTGTTTCTCTATCTCTATATATGTATATACATATATGTAAAATATACCCACACATACATATGCAATATATATGTGTATATATATATATAAAATAAATGGAATTAATGAGAAAAGGCAAAACTAATATTTAGAGAGCATAGCCAGATGCTTAGTTAGTGTGAAATAGCAGTTCGTTATTTTAATAATATTTAAGGAAATAAAAGACAAATGCCCAGTCTGTCAGAAGCAGTGATCATGGTGTTTGTGTCATTTAATAATTCCCTGAATATCATGCTAAGTGAGATTAGCCAATCCCAAAAAACTAAAGGCCAAATGATCTCTCTGATAAGTGGATGATGATACATAATGCAGGATGGGAGGGAGGCAAGAATGGAGAAAGGATGGATTGCATAGAGGAAAAAGAGGGGTGGGATTGGGGTGGGGGATAAGAATAATAACAGAATGAGACAAACATCATTACCCTATGTACTTGTATGATTACACAAATGGTGTGACTCTACTTTGTGTACAACCAGAGAAACAACAGCTGTACTCCATTTGTGTACAATGAATCAAAGTAAATTTTAAAAAAATAAAATAAAAAAATTTTTTTAAAAAAATTCCCCCTTCCCTAGGTAGAGAAATCCCAGAAATACATTGACATATCAGATGGGAATTGAGACACAGTGGTTGCAATGGTGGCTATGCCATAATTTTTGTTGATTTCATTTTAAATAAATGAACTAATATCATTTAATAAAACAGTCAAAAGAAGAAATTTGGTAATTTGGGCAGATCCAGAACTGGGGGAGGGCCTCCAATAATTTATTTATACTGGCTTTTACAATGAACACACTTAAAAATACATTCAAAGGCAAGTGCGTTTCACTGGACAATCTTACTTGCTTCTCAATAGAGCTTGAGTATTCCTTAATCAAATGTTTAGGAACAAAAGTGTTTTAGATTAGGATTTTAAAATATTTATATACCTAATGAAACATCTTGGGGGTAAGACCCAAGTCTAAATGTAAAATTCGTTTATACCCAGCCTTATGGTGCATGCCTGGGTTCCCAATGACTCTAGAGGCTAAAGTTCAAGGACAGGCTGGGCAACCCAGCAAAACCTGTCTCAAAATAAAAATATTAAAGAGCTATGTTTGTAATACAGTGGTTTAGTGCTCCTGGGTTCCATTTCTAGAACCACCAAAAAAAGAATTAAAAGAAAAAGGAAAGAAACAAAAACAAAAAAAGTAAATAAATTTATGTTTAATGTGTACCTTAAACATATAGCTTGAACATAGTTTTATACATTTTTAGTGAGTTTGTGTTTCGACTGTGACCTGTCACATGAAATCAAGTGTGGAATTTTCCACTTATTGTATCAAGTTGGCATTCTAAAAGTTTCAGATTTTGGAACATTTTGAATTTCAGATATTCAGATTGGGGATGCTTAACCTGTATTTCAAGAAATGTTCCAAGAATCTTTCTAAAGAAACAGATGCAGTCTACAGGGAGGTCATATGAGCATTTGCCAAAATTATGACAGCTGCTTAAGAAAGGAATATAATTTAAATTCCTTTGGGGCTTTCTGAGTCAAATTTCAACATTTCCTTGAAAAATTAACTATCTAATGACTAGAACGTTACCAGGAATTGGTAAAATCCAGTGTTTTAAAATTTGCTCAAGACTTTTCTATAATTTACCTCAGGAGAGAAATTAGAAAGAAGTCCCATTCTTTTGAAGAGTAGAAAGGCACAAACATTCTTTGGAAGGACGTTAGAGGCAGGAAATATTATCCACGCAATTGGTCCCTGTTCTAGTAACTATCTGAAAGCCTCCTTCCTGTTACTGGAGCAGAGAGTTTTAACCAGGTTTGAGTCATGCCTCTGGTAAGATCTGACAAAATTTATGAAACTTTTTGTTAGAAAAATATGCTTTTATACAAGCATACAAACATTTTCAAAAATAAGTGGTAATACAAAGATCAGTCTCAGAGATTTAACCTGTGGGACCCTTAGATTTTCCAAGCCCAATGGCTTATTATTAGGAATAGTACATGTAACCATGTGTGGAATAGTTGCACAAGACATTAGCATTTCATCCTATAACAAGGAATAAATGATATCCAAAAGAGCGGAACAACGTGACATAGGAAATTGTTTTAACCAATTTATAGGGAAAAAAATCAGTATATCTAAGAATAGTAGTACAAAAGACATTTTGATTTGTACATTTTTTAGGCAAGTTTGAAATTTTGTTCTAATGCTTTTTTTATACCTTAGGGAAAAATATAAACACACATATGTGTATATATATATATATATATATATATATATGAAATATATATATATATGAAATATATATATATAATTTCCCCTCTACAGAATAAATACATAGATAAAATGATATTGTTATATTTCTATAAGATAAAAAGATACATTTTATTCTATTTCTATTTATATGTCTACTTAAAAATATGTAGGCAGATCTAGAAATAGAGAAAATATAAAAGTCGTAATTGAGATATGAAAATAAGGACATAAAGAGGCAGAGATACATAATAGATATATAATAGTTTTTCAGATGAAACATGCTAGCACATTTAACATTTTAGTTATTTTGATTCATGCTGCATATGACAATCACAGTTATAAATCATTTACACATTTTTCAATAAATGGTTTCAATTTGATGTAAAAAAACTAAAATCACCATATAGAATATTAAGAAAAGAATATTACATGTTGTTAGTTAGAACACTGTGTGCTTTTCAGAAATTCAGAATACAGGTGTATTCGTATTTATGAAGAGGCTAATTTTTATCTGCCAATTATCTTTTTTAGCTTTTATTATTAGAGCTTTATGGTTATACATAGTAGTTGGTTTTATCCCCACAAACTCATATATGTGTGATCAATTTCAGTTCATGATCCCACCTTCTCTCCCTCTTTTCCTCCTCCACTCCCCCATTCTTTCCTCTGCCAAACTTCCTTTTGCTCTCTTATTAATTTATATTTGATTAGTTCTTTATATTATTCTACCCTTCCCTTTCCCTTTCTTTTAATTTAGTCTAGCTTCCACATATGAGAGAAAACACAAGACCTTTGAGTTTCTGAGTTTGGATTATTTTACCTAATATGACATTCTCCATTTCCATTCACTTACTCTGTCAATTATCTTCTATTTATAAAATCCTAGAAAATCCAATTCAAAGTAATTCAAGCAAAAAAATAGTACTGGTTGTATTTCTGAAAAATCAAGAAATAATTTGGCTTCAAGCTTGGTTGGATTAAGGAACCCATGCACTGTCAGATGGATTTGGTTCCTCTTATATTTCAACTCTGTTTTTCTTGACATTGGCTTCACACTAAGCAATGATCTGAGGTCCACTGTTGTAGTTTGTCTGTTCCACCGATCACAGCCAAAATCCCATAGACTACATGCTATAAACAATGGGAATTAATTTTCACATTAATGCAGGCTGCAAGCCCAAGACCTATGTGTCAATAAAGGTATGGTTGATTTCTAGTGAGGGCTTTTCCTGACTTGTAGAGAACTACCTCTTCTCAGTCTCACATGGTGAGGAGTGAGAATGCCAATGTCTCTTCCTCTTCTTATAAGGGTAGATGATTAATCATATTGGGATTAAGTGTCCTCATTTAACTTTCATTGGTTCCTCACCGGCTTTATCTCCAAATACATCACATTGGGGCTTATGGCTGAAACATACATTTGGAGGTACACAAGCACTAATTCTATAACATTGTGCAAATCCATCCCCAAATTGATATCCTTCTCATCTGCACATACCTTCATTTCATCCTAATATCCCCCAAAGTCTTACATTTTTCCATGTAAGAATCAAGGTAAATTTTATCTTCAGGTAAAAATCTCCTCCAGCTGTAAACCTATGAAACCATTTAGGTGTTGGGCCACCAACACGCAATGGAACACATAAACAGGGTAGTATTCCTGTTGCAAAATTGAAAAATGGGAGAAAATTGGGAGAAAATCCCAAGTGATTCCAAAACCAAGACATGAAAACTCCATTGTTTCAAGCAGCAGTCTTTGACTCCATGCCATGCTCTCTTGACCCCCGGGGATGGCATGCTACTCACACAGTTTGACAGGTACTGCTCCCCAGCTCCCCATGACTCCATCCTTGGAATCCAAGTAGGGAACAGTTTGTCCCTGGGCCTGAAGTGGGAATGGGAGCCCTGGTACCTCTGAATTGTCATGTTTTTGTTTCCCTTGGTTTCACCTGGCAGAGTTATGTCATCCTCTCTATTCTTCACACTCCTACAAATCTCTTTATCAAGGAGTTGTCCACCAACACCAGTAGTATGCTCTTCAGAATAAGAAGATTTTGTTTTGTTTTGTTTTGTACAATTTAGATAATGTGCCAATCTTCAAATTCTAGTTCCTTTTTTTTCTGTTTTTTTATTATTTATTTTTTTATTTTTACTAATTCCTTCTTCAATTCATCTTCTTCCTTTCTCATTTTACTATAAGCAGTCTGGCTTATAGTCTTGTTAGCTAAATATCAAATTTCACCACTTCAAATATACCTTCCCTGAAACTCTAGCACAAAATTTCAGTCGAGTTTTTTGACATTTTTTTAAGACTGCCTTTTATTCATTGTCTAATAACCAATAATTCTTTATTCCCATCTGATATTTTCCGAGAAGGACCTTTAGCACATTTATACCAAAAACCTGGGAGCGATCTCTATTCTAGCATGCTTCAAAAATCTTCCAATCTCTATGGATTACCCAGTTCCACAGCACTTCCACACCTTTAGTCATTTGTTAGAGTAGCACCCCACTTCTCCATACTTATATTATTCAGTTTCACATCACTGTTACAAAAATATCTGACAAGAACAACTTGGGAGAGGAAAGATTTATTTCTGTTCATGATTTCAGAGGTCTCAGTTGACTGACTCCATCCCAGAAATTCAGTGACTGAAGGACACAGGAGAAGGGCATCACAGAGGAAAGATGCTCAGCTCATTGCAGCCAGAGAGTAGGGAGAGAGAGGGGGGCAGGGAAAGAAAACCGTTCCAGGACATTTTCCTGGTGACCTATGTCCTCTAACCAAGCCCCCTTCCTGTAAGTCCATTCAGCTATCAATGAGTTAATTCGTCAAATGTACCATTGTGCTGTTGAGGTCAGAAACATGATTCAATCATTGCCTAAAAGCCCCATCTCTGAATGGTTTTACATTGGGCACCATAAACTTTTGGGGGAATATTCCAGATTAAAGTCATAATAGTTTCAAGGTTCTTCGAAAGGGAAAAAATACATAATTTATTTTTAAAAATGAAGAGCACAGAACAGCACAAATTATTTTTTTTAATTATTGAATTTGTGTGTAAGAGTATCTGTGCAATCATGATTTTCACATCTTTCCCCTACCTCAACACCCTTGTTAGGTATGACCTACCCTCCTTAATAAAAGTGGTTCACTGCTGTACTGACTTTTGTGTGCTTCTGAAAGAATATGGCAAGTAGCATTTCCTTCAAATTCAAACATACCACAAATATTGTAGGTTCAAAACCACTGCCATTGATAGAGATTTTGCTGGTCTTATTAAATCACCTATTATATTTTTAGATCTTTCTAAAGCGGATCAAAAAGTTAAAATTGCTCTTTTCCATAATATATCATTTCCATGTTCATTGCTGGTGCATTGCTGAGTCAATTAATTTACTAAAATTTCCTAGAAGATTTTACCCTGAAAGAAATAAACTTGGGATGGATGGAGATGATAATTTTGTAATTAATAGCCTGTAGCAGCAGCTGTTGGTTCCTTATCCACATTGCTTCAGGTCTTAGCACTGAAGTGCTCAGAGGACTTCTATCTGTGAATGTCTGCAACACTTGACCATGGAGCTTCCTTGTGTCTGTGGAGGCTTTGAACATAACCATTAGTATCTACCTCTTCTTCCTCACCTCCACCTGCCTCAGTCAGTTATTGACAGGAATAAATGTTCCCTTCCTTTTGTGGTATAGGATTTAACTCAGGTTTCAGTTCGACACGGGTTTCCAGAATTTGTCATAGAAATTGAACTCCAGTGATTTACAAGGGTAACTTGCTTATTAAAAGTGCACACTTCATTGGCTATCATTCATAGTTGATTGAATAGTGCCTCCAAAACATTTGTAGCTACTCAGAAACTCAGAAGGAAATCTTATTTATAAATAGAATTTTGCATATCAAATTAGATCTAGAGATGAGGTTGTTCTGGAGTAGGCTGGGCTCTAAATTTAAAGACAGTATTCTTACAAGATGCAGAAAAGTAAAATCAGACACAGAAGGAATAATGCCTTGTGGAGAAGGAGAGAGACTGAAGTTATTTAACTGCAAACTGAGGAATGTCTGCAGTTACTAGACCTGGAAACACAAGGAATTTTCTCCTACAGACTTTGCAGTGACCTTAACTTTGCCCACACCTTGATTTAGACTTTTAGCTTTCTCGGACTGGGACTGACTTAAACTTCCCCTAAGCCACCAAGTCAGGGCAATTCACTACAGTAATCCTATAAATACAACTCGCTCCCCTTTCCTGCCATATGGAAGTTTACTGAAGTCACTTGTAATGTAAAGGACTTGAACTCAAATCATTGACTTAGAGTTGGTTCTGGAGCCACCCAGATTAGGACACTGAGCAAACTCCTGTGGAAAGAGACATCATTACCTTATGTACATGTATGATTAACAGTAATGACATGAATGTACATCATGCACAATCATAGAAATGAAAATTTGTATCCCATATGTGTACAATGAATCAAAATGAAGTCTGTAAAAAAATAAATTAATTAAAAAATATTTTCTGGATTTCAATCTGTCCTCTTCACATTTATAGAAAGTAGAATTTATTTCCTGAACCCTACAGGATACACCTTTTATACATCTGACCTCATTTTCTGGAATTTACATGTTGGCAGGATGATCTACAGAACTGTCATCTACAAAAGTGTATTAAACAGGTTTTAAGAAGCTCCTTCCACACTTTTCCTCATATTTCTGAAAGCTAGACAGAATGACAGAGATGGAAATTATGCTTTGGTTTTTGGCTGTAACACAGTCTACTTGAGCCAAGCGTACTGCTCTCAGAGTTTGTTTTAGAATAATAATTATTGTTGGCTTGACAGAGATCCAGGAAGGAGATCCATAGGGGACTATCCATGATTGGGCATGGAAAGGAAAAGGAAATTTCTTTTTAGTTTGTGCTTTGAAATACACTCTCCTAAATGAGGGATGATTTTATTTGCTTTAATGATTATTTTCCATTTTATAAGTAATTATATAATATACCAAAATTTTCAAATACTTAGGATACAAATTTTTAAGTGGTTCATTTTCTTCTTTTTCAGTCATTTTTTTATTTTTATTTTTACAGACTTCATTTTGATTCATTGTACACACTTGGGGTGCAAATTTTGGTTTCTATGGTTGTGCTTAATGTACATTCATATCATTCTTGTTAATCACACATGTACATAGGGTAATGATGTCTGTCTCATTCCACCATTTTTCATATACCCACCCCTTCTGCCTCTCATTTCCCTCTACATAATCTGAAGATCTTCCATTCCTCTCTCATCCCCCATGCCCCCCAACCAGATTATATATCATCATCTGCTTATCATCAGGGAAAACATTCAGCCTTTGTTTTTTTGGGATTGGCTTATTTCACATAGCATGATAATCTCCAATTCCATCCATTTATCTGCAAATACCATAATATTATTCTTCTTTATGACTGAGTAGTATTCCATTCTTTAAATGCATTAAAGTAAATGTTTACTCACTGTAGGCATTGAAGTATATCCATTTCAACTTCCAAGGTTTTAATGTTTTGTGTGAGATTGGATGCAGGTGTCCAAAAAGGAGTCAGAACAAAAGCGGCTGAACAAAGCTTTATTGTGATCGGCTCTCAAGGGAGGTTCAGTGGTCGGCCAGGGTGAAAGATCAGGGAAGTCGAGTGTGGCTGTGCCTGGATGGGGCTTTTATGGTCCGGGATAGGAGGGGAAGGCTTGAGGGTTCAGTGTCTCCCTGGGATTGGCTGGGGACTTTGCTGACACTCGTGTCCCTCTGGAATTGGCTGGGGGTCCCGTCGAATGACAGGTGGGTGCGAGGTTCCATTGGGTTTATATGCTAGCGTCCAATTGGTTGTGCTTTGGTGCACAGGCTGCCTGATGCCCTGCCCCTATCCAGCCACCTTTTGTTACTATGTTTTAGTAATATAGATTAATAAAAAAATTCTACTAAAATTCTAAGATGCATGAGAAATGTAAGCACTTGCTTTAGGTCTTTAAAAAATTAAAATTTAGCTAGGCATGTTGGCAAATGCCTATAATCCCAGTGACTCAGGAAGCTGAGGCAGGAGGATTTTGAGTTCAAAGCCAAGCTCAGCACCTTAGTGAGGCCCTAAGCAACTTAGTGAGATACTGTCTCAAAAAAGGGTGGAGGTGCTGGGAGTGAATCAGTGGTTAAGTGCCCCTGGGCTCATTCCCTGGTACAAAAAATAAATAAATAAAATTTAGGGTAGTCTACATAACAGGTAACAGACTCTGATATCTTATGAAACGTTTGTCATTGAATCTCAAAGGCTTTTGTTTTGTTTTGTTTTTGTTTTCCATTTAGCAGTGAATGCTGCCATAAAATATGAACCATTTCAATAGCTACCAACTGGTCCTCCTTGGTATATATTTGGCAACTAGGGAAAAGGAACTGTTAGTAAAAAGAGGTCAACTAGCTCACAGATACACTTTCATGAAGCTCTAATTTGAATAATTGCTGGATTCCTAAGATGAGAAGAATTGATTTCTAAACCTAGTAATTGTAACACTTTAGGATTCAGGTCCAGCTTTCTGGAATAATTCTCCTATTCTCTTTGTTCCATTTTAGTGTGTGCAACATGTTATAGTGAGAGATTTTGTTATGATAGGTTATCAATTTATTCCTGCATATAATTTTATGGTTATCAGAAATGTTTAGCTCAGTCTTTATTTAAATAAATGACTTGACTTCATAGGTAAATTAACCTGTACTTTTTATATTCTTGCACTGTCTTTATCACTTTGGGATCTAGGTTATACTATACTCATTAAACCAATTACTACTATTGCAACTGCTAATAAAACATAATTACTATTAAATTAGGCATTTAATAATGTGGTTGGCTTTTTCTATGTGTTTAATCTGTGCAAATGATGAAATCATAAAATTAAAGATTTCTTAAAATGAAACCATATAATTTCTTTTTGAATTTTATTTATTAAATATGTATCTTTGTCTTTTAATATAGCACACATGCTGTCAGTCAACATTTGAAATCTTCCAAGTCTCATACATTTATTTATCCACATAACAACACTTAGATGTAGATAGTATTATTATTCTCAATTTATGTATGTAAATTAAAGAAACTGTCCAAGTTCACATTTGCTAATTAGAAGTGGTGTCAGTATTTGAGCAGGTTCATTCTTTACCAGCATAACATACCGTTTCAATGTGATGACAATGTCCAAGAATTTATTAGTAAGTTGAACCTGCTGCTGTAAAAGTCTGATAAAATTTCATTATAAAATCTTAGGCTACACTTATGTAAAAAATTACTACCATCTTAAGGTAGTTAAGGTAATTAAAGGTAATTATTCTGATCAAATATTGCAACAATAATATCTACCAAGTAAAAGCACAGTTAGGATTTTGTCAAAATAGATAAATTGATTACTAGCAGAAGGTATCCATAGATCTTTTTATTATTCTGATTTCAATAATTCCAACTCGATGAAACATTCATGATATCAAAGCTATAAGGAATGACATAGGTCTATGTACTTTTATTTATATTTCTTACTCAAAGTGATACTGCTGTTTATCAGTGATAAGTTCTGCTTCCTCAAATGTTGAAGTTTGAACATTAGAGAATCACAATAAGGCAAGAATATGAAGCAGGTTTTATTTAAAGGTACTAACACAGACTTCTCCCAGGAGGGAGAAATTGACCATGGTTGGTATTCTCGCATCCCAAGATGTGAGAGCGCCCTGCCCCTTTTATAGACTCAAGTTTCCTTTGTTCTCCTGCATTCTCTTGCTTATCTTGTTCATTTCTCCCCATCCTGCATAGTGACTGGGAGATGTCGGTGGAATGGTGGAGTGGGACAGTATGAGCAGGTGGACTGGAAGGGCCAAGGTGAAGTGCTTGGCCGGAAGGGAGGCATTGCTTAGTAGCTCTCTGTCTGATCAGGAGTTGCTTCATTAGCAACCCTTTGGGTGGAGGAATATCGAAGCGCTCGGGAAAGTAGAACATCCCAATCTCCCAGGGTCAGTTTCCAACTTCCCAGACTCAGATCTGCCTCCATTTTCTCAGTCCAACCCAGTCACCTATTCCCTGTTTCACCTATACCCTGTAATTCTGGTTTCAAAAGTGTTTCTAGTATTTTTACAGACTGAATAAAAGCTATTCAAAATTATGTTTCCCACATTTTAGTAGTTGTATTATACCATTAAAAGTATTCTGTTATTTTTATTGTTATTATAAAAGACTTTAATTTTTGTTCACTGGAAAACTTCTCCATTTATACAATGATATGGTCTTATAATTTATGTCAGTAGAACCTAAACAAATATAACTTTACAAAAGAGAGCATTTAAATCCCAGGTTCAAAGCTTATATATATAAGAATAGGTCTCAGTTATTTTGAAGAACGTCCCTTTGTATGCCTGACTATGCTGATTTGTTCAACTGCACTGCAGAAGTGCAAGGTGGGGTTATGACAGTGAAAGATCATTTGAAGTGCCTCCATCTATCCTACCAATTTCATTAGCCATTATCTCCTCTTGAGTTATAAGATACTTGGTATCAGAAAGTCTTTTTATTGACAACACTTTGGCCTTTTCCTTTTTTTACTATAACTGAAAAGTCTGTACTTAACTGCAAAGGTTAAAATGATAGCAAGAATTAAGCTGGGCTTTGTGGGAAAAGTAAAGTGATGATTTTTTCCCTTAACCTGAGATAGTAATGGGAAAAAAATAAAGAAATAAAGAACAAAAAGGCAATTTCTATGCTACTCACATGCCTTTTGGTAGTAATTAATGATTAAAATTTATGACCTGTATAGTTTTAATTAAAATGCTATTAAGCCTTCTGATATCAGAAACACAAATTAACTCTAAATGCTAATGTAAAGAAATACAGCTGTCTGATGTGTAAAATCCCAAGTGTATGATTTTTTTCTTCATATCATATCACTATCAATTTATCTAACATATATTTTTTTACATTTCTTGATATGTACATTTGAGAAATATTTAGAAAAATATAATTGTATGATTTGAAAAGACTACATATAATCCTGTTATGTGTACATTTACTAAATATTTGATGAATAAATAAAATTTATCAGTATGTATATTCTAATTTTTATTTTGGTACTGAGGATTTAACCCAGGGGTAATTTACCATTGAGCTACATCTCCAGCCCTTTTTATTTTTTTTATTTTCAGACACAGTCTCACTAAATTGCTTAGGGCCTTCTAGATTGCTGAGGCTGGACTTGAATGTGCTATCCTTCTGTCTCAGCCTCCCAAGTCACTGGTATTACAGGCATGTGCCACCCAGCATGGCTAACAGTTTTTTAAAAACCTATTTATACATATGTTTTCAGCTAAAAAAATGTTCAGATCAATAGACATATTAGGTAGGCTGAGTAATTGAATAATGGTCCCAAAACGTAATCATAGCCTAATCCCTGGTATTTGTGATCTTACTTCATATAGCCAAAAAGAGTGCAGATAAGATCATGATAAATGTCTGGAGACAGATTATCCTGGTAAATATTATGTGGACACAGGAGTCCTATAAAGGGGAGAGAGCAGGGCTGGGAATGTAACTCAGCTTTACAGTGTTTGCCTAACATTTGTGAGGCCCTAGGTTCAATTCCCAGCCCTTAAAAAGAAAAAAATAATAATAATAAAATCAAAAACTTTTAGTGGCATAGTCTGTGGAGAAATGGAAGATGAAATCAACTCACAAACCATGCTGTAGTCCAAGGGTTAAGATCTTGCCTAAAATAAAGGAAAATATTCTTTGAAAGCAACTAAGAAATTCAGGGAACTCATTGAAATCTAGTGTTTTATATTTGATAAAATGTAATTATTACTCGTTTTTTTCTATAAAATATTATATAAGCTTAGATATGTCAAATGAAATGTTTAATTTCAACTTCAAAGTAAAGTTCTAGGAGCTAAAAAGTCAAAGAAATGGATTCTTCTTTTGAGCCTATGGAGTAAGCACAATTCTACCAATAATGTAGTTTTTGTCCATTAGAACCCATCATAGACTTCAGACTTTCCAAAATGGAAGACAAAGGAAGTTAATTGTACTGATATGTTACAGCAAAAACTAGGAAACTAACATAGCATGTTATACAGAATGGAAAATATACTCAAGATCGAGTTATTCATAGTAATGTCTGTTGTTGATTAGTTTTCAAACACTTGCTTTACTTTCTTACCCTCCACTCAAATCTTCTTATGGCTTGGATCTAAAATATCCACAAAATAGCCATATGCTAAAAGTTTAGTGGTCAACATGTGGAACTTTTGGGAGGACAGGGAAGAAAGTTGTCCTTTTGGATCATGCCCTTGAAGTGAGATTGGCACCCTGACCCAATCCTATTTCTCTTTTACACTTCCTGGCTATGAGCATGTATGGGTGCCACTGTAGGCCCAAAGTGATGGACCATGGACTAAAACCTCTGAACTCATGAGCTAAAATAAATCTTTCCTCCTTTTAAATGATTTATGTCAGTAATTTTGTTACAGGGAAGGGAGGCTGACTAATACACCCCTCAATTCTCAGCAATCTTTCATTTGTTCCTTCTTGATTTAGTTTAATCTATTTCATGCTTGCCAGGTTCTATGAAAAATGTTTAAAGTAAAAATAAATTTACTAAGTTATGATCTTTGTTTCACAAGAGTAACAAAAATTCACAGGAAAAACAAAACACGCTATTTAAGAGCTACTGCTATAGAGTCACTGCTAGCCAGCTGTAGCTACTGAGGTTTTGAAATATGGCTAATTTGGAACAAGATGTGCTGTAAGTATAAAATAATCATATGCATGATTTCAAAGACATAAGTAGAAATAAATAATCTCAGAAACTTTTACATAGATCATACATTATAATATTTTGAAGATAATGACAATAATATATATTATTAAAATTGTCTTTTATTTTAACTTTTTTAATATGGCCATGGATATTTGAAAATTATATATGTGGCTCACTTATTTCTACTGAAGAGTTTTAATCTACAGCACATGTTTTAAAAGTCTAGGAGTCTGTTATATGTTGAATTTTGTCCCTCAAAATTCATATGTAGAAATCCTAAATCCTAGAGTATAGACATATGTCCTAATTTGGAAATTGGGTATTAGCAGATGAATTGTAGTAAGATAAGGTCATTAGTATGGTCTCCATGTCAATATGACCAGTGTCCTTAAAAAGGCAGAATATTTAGACTCCAAATTCACACAGAGATTCTTTTCATAAAGATGAAGGCAGTAAGGGTGGGAATGCATCTGAAAGTCAAGGGAAGCTGAAGAGTGCCAGAAAAGTACCAAAAACTTGAGAAAATGCCTGGCTCAGATTTTTCCTCATCACATTCAGAAGGAGCCAGCACCACTGACACCTGGATTTTCTTTAGAAATTTTATTTTCGAATTAAACATAATAAATTTCTGTTTGTTGAAGCCATTGAATATGTGATAGTTGTTATGGCAGCTCTAGAATATTAATACAAGGTCCTTTCTCAGAATTACATTTCAAATTTTGCATATTAAGAATATAGAAGTGTAAAATACTAAATAAACATTGTTATTAAGAAGATACAATGTACACGGGGTGCAGTGGCGCACACCTGTAATCCCAGCAGCTTGGGACGCTTGCAAGTTCAAAGCCAGCCTCAGCGATTTAGCGAAGTCCTAAGCAATTCAGTGAGACCCTACCTTTAAGTAAAATACAAAATAGGGCTGGGGATGTGGCTCAGTGGTGGAGTGCCCCTGGGTTCAATCCCCAGTACCAAAAAAAAAAAAAAAAAGATATAATGTAGTAATCAATCAGTTTCTTTATTTTCTTTTACAAGGTATGAGGTTTACTTCTGTTCTTATCTTTTTAGTCCTTTCTGTAACATTGGACTCTAAATATTATTGATTCATTCTAGACATATTTTTCCTTTAGATTTGCTAATCAGATTCTATTCTAGTTCATTTCTTCTCATCTTCCTCTCAGTCATCAAATAAGGGTAATTCTAGGGGTTCTATCTTTAGACTACCTTTTCTCCCTCTTAAATCCTATTTCAGACTTGCCATTAATATCTCTAACCCTGATTTATCATTTGAAAACTAGAAAATTTTATTGACTGGACATTTCAACTTACGTTTCTCAAAGGAACATGAAGTTCAATTTCATTTCTATTTTCAAGCAGTCATTTATACAAGTATTTACCAGTTGTCAAAAGCAGAATCCAGTTAATTGTACCACTCTATTTTATTTGACACAGTCAATTGGCACTATCAGTTTTACATCATAAATTAAAATCTTAAAATTTCAATACATACAACTTTTTCCTGGCATTATTTTATATTTATTTATTCATGTTTGACTCTATCTACAACACTTACTTTAGTTTTTAAAAAATTTTTTAGGTATACATGACAATAGAGTGTACTTTGACATGTTATACAGATGTGGTATATAACTTACTCTAATTGGGATCCCATTCTTATTGTTGTATATGATGTGGAATTTTGCTGGTGGTGTCTTCATATATGAATGTAGAAAACTTATGTCCGATTCATTCTATCTTTCTTATTCCCATTTCCCCTCACTTCCCTTTATTTCAGTTTTAACATGTTTTGTTTGTTTTATACCAGGATTACTGAAAGGATCTGCCTTCCAAATTCTTTAACTCCACTCATCATTTCAAATTCAGAATCTCTAAACAGTCATATAGAACTACAAACCAGATTAGGTTACTATCTTGCTTTTAAAAGTGTACTATTTTCTCAGTCTTCTCAACCACACTCATTGCTTTCAGTGTAAAGTACATTCTTCCCTAGGTATTACTCAAAAGACAAGACACTTGAACATCTCATGACCCTGATTTGCTGAAACATGGAGTTTGGGGAAAGAAAGGTTAATAGGTTGGGAGATGAGAAATTCTTGATTCTGGGGAGACTACAAGGGCAACCATTTTTGTGGATTGGCAACAATGCTCTGACCAGTTAATTGAGGTGAAACCTGCCTTGTTTTGAAATGATGTATCCAACTCTTAGGGCTTTGTCTTCCTAGATATCTAAGAAAATGGTAAATAACTCCCTGTGCAAAAAAAGTGAAATATGCCATCTTTAGGCAATTATTATCTGTAATAATAGCTAAAATGAAAGTAAGTGAGGAAGATGGTACAGATACCAACTCTGATCCAATTCCCACTTTGGATTCAAGGTACCGTCCTTGGCCTCCGATCTTCTTCCAAAAAGAAATACTTTTCTCCAATAACCTTGATAACCACTGAAAGGCTTCCTTCCAGGATTAAAAATTGATTCTAACCAGTGAGTAGATTTTCTAATATGCTTGTTTCAGGTGGCCAAGCACCTGGGTCCTTGAAAAAAGTGAACTCTGTGGTCCAAATGTGAATTTGTTGATCTGTAGCAAAACAGAGATGTGTTATATTTAAATATATTCATTTCGGACTCCATTCATTGTGTGCCCTGATTTTCTTCACTGGTAGTTCTTCTCATTATGTGATTATTATTAGCAATTTGTGTTTTGTCTGATTCATTTTTTTCAAACTAGTCCCTTTCACATTGGGATGTATGAATGCCCCTAGAAAAAAGTTTTTCATTTGCTTTTTCAGAAGCTCTGGAAAATCAATCAGTTGTGATTTATTTTTATGCCAATCACTCACAGTGGTTATTTTCACTAGACGGGTAGTATAAACTTGGACTCTTCACTTATGTATAACATAGATGTTCTGTCATGAAATTCATGAATATTTTGAAGGTCTGTCTTCTGGGTTGATTTGTGTGCCTTCCTACACCTATGAAAGATATGTTGATGATCTAATCCTTAATGCCTATGGATGAGAACTTTTTGGAAATAGAGTCTGAGTATGTAATAATGTCAACGTGAAGACACCCTGGATTATGGAGAGCCCTACATTCAATAGTTGGTGTTCCTTTGAGGAGAGAGATATAGGCACACCCATACACAGAGAAGGCTATATGATAAAGAATGCAAAAAATCAGGTGATACAACCACAAGATTAGGATTACCAAGGAATTCCACAAGAAGTTCTTTCATCTTTTCATCTATGATCTCTCTTTTATAACTCTATCTTCCTTGGTTTAAAAGACAAGATATCCACATTGGTTCTGCCCATTGTATTGTTAGAAACAGAAAGCTCTTATCTCTGATCACCTCCCTACAAATAACTTATACTCCTTCTCAGGGAAAGTATTTCCACCCAGCAAGCCAGGATATTCTTTTCCTATTTTACCTTCATACACCCTGTCCCCTCTATGAGAATGCCTTCATGCATTCTTATCCTAACTCCTTTCTTATTGATCTAAGCCTTTTTGGAATCCATAAGGATAAAATAAGCATTTTATTTATTTGCATTTTTCCATACATCAGAAAAATCATTACCTGGATGTGGTGGAAAAATCTTTAAAATATTAGCTTATTGGAGGCTTATACCAGGGTTTAACACAAAATAAAGAACCTGTTTTTTTTTTTAATGAGGACAAATGTCTATGATGTGTCCTGTTTAATATTAATATTACTTAAATTTTATGAAAAATAATTTTATGACTTCTGATAGATGTTTTTGTTCTAATATAACAAAACATTTTATGCACAAAATAGCTTATAGCATTTTTACTATGACAGTTATTTTTCTATTTGCTTTCTAAACAGCATATGTGAATGGATCCAGTATCATTTTATTATCTGCACCTGATGATACACTTGGATGATATAACCACTACTTATAAAAACCATAAAAACTCAGTAAGTTAAATCAAATGTTCTTGATAAAACATTTTCTCTATATTTCTATATATTTCCTTGGATTCTCACTGTCTTGAAAATTTATTGGCACACAGAAAGAACTCAATATTTAATGTATGGATAAGAGTAGGTATATGAGCAATAATAATTTATAAACATTTCCAATGAAAGGTCACAATCAAAATGTACTATTTATACAACTTATACTAAGTAGGTATTTTTTAAAGTTTGCAATACATTGATTTCAGGGTTCTATGCATTTTTTTCATTTTACATGATATGACAAGGATCTTTTCAAAAGTGTCTAGTACTCAATAACCCCTCCCTAAATTAAGAACTATTTTTAGATGCTCATGGCTGCATTTTTCCATCTGCCATCTATATCTCTGTCATTCTTTCAAAATTTGGCTGCATTCAAGAGAAATCAAACTGAACTCATTCAGGAAACAAAGAAAGCTCTTTCCAAACTGTGATAAGGTTAAATGAAAGAGCTTTCCTTTGTCAAAGCCAAGATCTTTCCTGATGAATTAAATTACACAGTCCTGTGGAAAAGGAAATACATATGATGCCAACTTGTTTTAACACATGGATCATGTGTTTGGCCTTAGGACTGACTTATTTTCAATAGTTGTTTTTGGGTTGCTTCCATAAAGAAAATATTAGTGTATGTTTGAACCTCAGAACATTTATTTATGGAATGAACATTTATTGAACGTATCCTATGCCAAAATAATGCTATAGTGAAGCTCAGACACTACTAGAGAATACTGATTTTAAAAATATTGTACATTCTGATAATTTTTATACAATGAGTTTGCAGTGTTTACAAAATGCTATAGCTATGTGGAATATGGGGAAAATAATTTTTTCTTGGTATCTGTCCATGAATAAAGTTGCTGATTTTCTGAGATCATCCTTCAAATCAATTTTCAGTTGTGCTAAATAGAAGAATGGACAAAGAAGATCGTAAAAGTTAATTTCCCTCATTTTATTGTTTTTTGTTGCTAAATCTATATACAGCATTCACATCTTTCTGTCTAGAAGGATTCTAAGCAGAATTTTGAAAAATACTAACAATCAGAATTGACTAGGCTCCACAATAGTCTTGATGAAACTGTGATATGGACCACATTGATGAAACTTGTTACAATGTTACTATTCTGGTTTGGCTGGAAATTCCTCCAGAGTCTCATATTGAAAGCATGGTTCCCAAAGTAGCAAGGTTCAGAGGTGGGGCAGTTAGGCGATGATTGGATCATGAGGATTCTGACCTCATCAGTGGAACAATCTATCAATGCATTTAAATGTATTACTGGGAGATGGGAATTGGTTGGAAGAAGTGGGTCACTTGGGGAGATCCCTGGAATATTTTATTTACTCTTTCTCTCTGCACTTAGGGTACCATGATCTGAACAGTTTTCATTTGCCACACCCTTCTGCCATGATGCTTCTGCCTTGAAGCCAGCTCATCAGAGACTGAGCCCTCTGAAAGTGTGAGTCACAGTAAATCTCTTCTCTTCCAAGTTCTTGTTAAGTATTGTGGTCACAGTGACAACAAGCAGAATAACACATTTACTATAGTAAGGTGTTATATGAATATTCCAAGAATATTCAGTACAGAAACATTGAGAAGAGTAACCAGTGAGAAAATCACATTTACTCCAATATGACTTGCATTCAACCATATCAACATCCCTAGAAGATAAATTATATTATATATGGGGGTGTGTGTGTGTGTGTGCATACATATATATGCATATGTATGTATATATATATGTGCAATTTTAGAAGTTCTCATTTTATTTATAAAAAAATGACTTTTTAATATAAAGATAGCCATTTTATTTTCAAACTACTTTGTATTCTTTCAGATTATATGGTTATAACAAATGTTTGTTAAATGTCTGTGGCACATGTAAGTAAAATTAACAACTTCTAAAACAAGTTACATACTTTAAAAATATTTAATCTGTTTGACCCTTTATAAAATACAAGCATTTATGTTGTACAACTGCCTGAGAAACCATAAACATACTCATAAGAAAGGTAAAATTAGCATAAAATATACATATTCATACAGTATCTTATAAATACAGTGGAACTTTGAATTTAAACTGTTTATTGACATGAAGTATTTGTATGTATAACTCTCTAAATATGATTATTATGGATAATATCTTAAGAAAGCAGAATATTCCATTTAAGTAACTACTTTGGGACATGTTACTCATCTTCTGTTTTGAATTTTATTTTATTACTCTATAGCATTTTTTTTCTCCTAGTAAGATATGTTTCATTTTCATTGTTATATCATTTCAATTAACCATTAGTGGTTTAACTCACCCTTGTGAACTATGAAACAGTTGTTCAGAGGATAAATATTAACATTATGAATTTTCTATGACACTTTAATGTGAGACACAGTGCTGCTAACATAATTACAAGATGGTCTGGTGCTGTTAAATTCCACAAAGTTCATTTGTGATTTCTATGAATTTTTTGAATTATAATTAACTTGATGGAATACATTTTTCACTTTTCTTACCAAGGTTTAAAAGATATCCACATTACAATTTTGTGTTTTCATACTCAGTAACCACATTTTCTTCTATACACAATGACAGTGTCTTGTTTTCAGATAAGATGCTTTTACATTTTCATTAAGAATAACAGAACTAGAAAAAGTCATCATAAAAACAATTTGTAATGAAAATTACCTTATTTGATAATCTTTTGAGTTACCCATGAATTAGTATTTTTTTATGAAATGTCATAACAATTTTAATACCAAGTGATATTCCATAGCCTGCTTTATTTTGATTCCCATTGGAAATCAAAACAAAAGAGATTATTTGCCATTTATTTACTTTTATTGCTTGGTCCCTCTTGTCTCACAACAATGGACATTTCCTCCTACTCCAAATTTTAGTTAGACTTTTAAGAGCCCTCATTTTGAGTAAGCCTTGTAAGTTGGTCCTGTCTTCTGTCTGCTTAGTCCTTTATAACAAGAATCCTGCTTAGTTTAGCAAAACTCTTTCCACCCTTGATAGCTGATTGTCTTTCCTGCCTTCAGCAAGAATTCAGCTGAATTTACCAAAGGGTTTCCATAACCTCGATGTTTCCTTTTGATTCTTAATAATTCTCCATCTACTGTATCTCGGTAATAAATTCCTACTTGACCTGGTTTTATTCACAGTTGAAGCTAAGCTCCCTCCAATAGCAATACCCCTACTGCAAAAGTCTTGAATAACTATTCCCTTGCTATTTTAACGTCATAATATTTTTTGTTTAATACTGCTTTACCAATATATGCAAGCTAGTGTTTGCATCCATTTCATTATTAGAACATCTTCAACAAATACCGATGCTGTCTTGGTAGCAATGCTCCTTGTATTTTCATGTTTTTTTTCTACTAAATATTAGTAAGAATGACATTGGGTAAGATCCATTTGTACATTTTTACACTTCAGTCTTTAGTGATAGTTTGTTATCTAAGTCATGCTGGTAAATAAAAAGCAAATTGAAAAAGATTGCCTGTATGCAAGAAAATGTATCTACCTATTCCTGTACAGATGAATAAAAGTATTTTTCTAGAGGTATACACAAGAAATTATTAATAATTAGGATAATGACAAAGTTTATGATTTATATACTAAATTGTTTGTTCATATTCAGTATTACTTGTGCTAAATTTAGTGGAAGAAAGTATATGTGTTTTCTCTCCAAATTTAGGTAAATATGACTGCCCATGCTGCTATTGTTAGGATGAACGTGTGAACGCTTTCTCACTATATTAAAATATTACTAAGTTGGTAAGAAAACTAAAGTTCTAAATCCAAGTTTACTCAATGAAATCATGAACATCATTGCACTAAGACTTTAGAACAAACCAATTCTTTAAAGTAGAAACTCAGAAAAGTCTTGTTAATAAAGCTAATTTGAGTTTAATTATAATAATCATGACAGCATCAAAAAGAGACTAAATATGGCATAAAAGACCCTTGAATAAATCAATCAATGATTGTATTTTTAATGTATTTCAGGTTATCTGGCATATATATATTTTGTTGCATCCTTTCTTCATTTTAGAAGATGTCTAGTGTTCAGCAGCTCAGTCCTCTGTAATTTCAAGGGCCTTTTCCTACACCTGGAAGTCTGATTCTCCCAGTTTCATAATATTGAAATTTATGCTTTGGTTGCAAAATTTTTCATAAAAGTTGGGCAAATACATTTAGCATTTATATAAGTATTCACAGTTTTATCTTACATGAAGTTGTTTTATTTAGAAGGAATAGGAGGAGGGTCTTTGCTTTTTAGATTATATCTTTTTCTGTTGCTTTCACTGTATCCAAAGGATTATTTTACTGTTTTTATAAAATAAAACTTAGAAATACATTTCATGGCCTTAAATTACTATATAAATGGATTCAAAAACAACTTTGTTCAACTTAATGGCATATCTTCCTTTTTTCTTGTTTCTTTTGCTTTCTCTCAGTTGAGAATATAGGTAAGCGCTATTGTGGGGACAGATTATAAGGCACTAGACCTCTGAAAGTCACTTTGAGTTGAATGAATTCATTTGCATAATAACTAAATCTTATTCTGTGCACAGACATTGAAAATAAACATCAAAAAGTTGAGTTCTGCAGTTCAACAACGATTTGTAATAAATACAATGCATTAGATCAAAATCCTCTTATTCTTATTTTTGTTGAATCTGTACCTTTTCAGTATAAATTTGGGAGAAAAATCCTAATGTTCAACTTTACATAAGCACTATGTTCCTGACAAACTACAAAAATGTTTGAGAACCATTGCAAATAGCAATACCATTTCTTATTTATTTTATTAAATTTATAAAGCTGATGATGAGGATGAAAGACAATGTAAGATTAAGGATCCTCAGGAATTCTGATCATTATTTTTCCAGAGTCATCTAATTTGTAAGGGGCAATTCTTTTCCAAAAATTAAAAGAAGTTATACCATGAGATTTAAATAATATTTGAAACTATTTTTCTATTTATAATCTATGATGTATCATATAAAACAGAAAGAAAAACTTCTGGTTTGTGGCAAAGAGTAACAGCTTAACAAAATATTCTCAAAATATTCCTATTTATTTTTTTCAGGTTTGAAATGAGCTTTTAAGTATGGAACGATGTAAAATAATGAGTGGTAGACATATAGCTGTAGAACACACTTGACTTCATCAGTCAACAGGTACAGAGCATACACCTGGTCGTGAACACATTGACCAGAAATTGCATGCAGTGTCCTCAAGTAGATTTGGCTATTCTGAAATTTAGTTCTAACATCAGCCCTATGATGTAGGTATCTTGACTTTCTTTAATTTCCAGGTAAATTTAGAACCCTGACAGCTTAAGTAACTTTTCCATAAATAATGGAATAGTCAGATTTGAGCTGCTGAGATTACAGGCATGTGCCACCACACCCAGCTCTTTTTCTTCTTTGGTCAAATGTATTCCTAGATATTTCATGGGCTTTTGTAGCTATTGTAAACAGGATTAATTTCCCAATGTGTTTTTCACTGATTTGTTCTTGGTCTAAAAAAAAAAAAAAACTCTTGATTTTTGTACATTGACTTTATATCTTGTAACTCTGGTGAATTCATCTATTAGGTCTAATAGTTTTTTGGTGACATTTTGGGGGTATTTCTATGTATAAAATCATGTTATCTGTAAACAATGACAATTTGAATATTTCCATCCAGTTTGGATGCCCTTAATTTGTTATTAGATTTGTTATTTCTTTGGCTTTTCTTTGAGCATGATGTTGAGTAAAAATGGTGAAATTCGGCATCATCCTTGTATTGTTCTAGATCTTAGTAAAGAAGTTTTTCAGATTTAGATGTTATTTTATATAGTAGATGATCTTTATTATGTTGAGGTACATTCCTTTTATATTTAATTTTTCAGTATTTTTCTTAAGGGATTTAGAATTTTATCATATATCTTTTCTGCATCTACTGAGATGATCAAGTGCTTTTCCCCTTCTTTCTTGTAATGTGATGCATCACAACTAACACCTTTTCAATATTTTTAATGTATGTAATTAAATCTATCTCCTTAGCCAATGGCCAGTTTTTGTTTCTCTGGCATACAGATTCATTATGTGTTTGCTGATTACTAAACATTTGGAGGTCAGGAGTAGGATAACAGGAGACTGAGTTTGATTAGTTAAAACTGTATGAATGTGTTAAAGTATCCCATTGAACTCCACTGTTATGGTTTGGATGTGAGATGTGCCCCAAAAGTTCACATGTGAGATAGTGTGACAGGGTTCAGAGGGGAAATTATTGGGTTGTGAGAGCCTTAACTCCATCAGTGAATTAATCAACTGAGGGGTTAATTGAGTGGTAATTGAAGGCAGGTGGAGTATGGATAGAGGAGGTGGGGCATTGGGGATATGCTTTGGGGTATGTATTTTTATCTGACAAGTGAACATATATCTCTCTGCTTTCTGATCATCATGTGAGCTGCTTCTCTCTACCACACTGTTCTGCCACGATGTTCAGCTTCACCTTGAGCCCCAAGGAATGGAGTCTGCTGTCTATAGGTTCAGACCTTTGAAACCATGAGCCCCCAAATAAACATTTCCTCCTCTACAATTGTTCTGGCTGGGTCTTTTAGTCATAGTGGTAAAAAAAAGCTGACTAAAACACCCACTAATGAATATAATTGTTGCAAATTAATACCACATTTAAAGACCAGAATTTATGACTAAATTTCTAACAATTATCTGAAGTACATTAATAAATAAATACAATAATGTTTCATGTTTAATGCAATAATTATGTGAGCACCAACATTAAAATTAAAACTATTCATTTTATTTACATTTATTTGAATCACACCTATAGTATACTTTAAAACTGATTTTTTCTTTACTGTTTTATGAAGTTGATTGTCCACTACAATGTTTTTTTTTTGCTTGTAGTTAATCAAAATACATTTTTGCAATAATAATCAGATCTTTTTAAAAATTTGGCATCATGCTTGTCACACCAGTAGATATTATGTGATTCATTTCAATTCATAACATTAAAATTTACATGTAGAGCTAAATTATCAATGAACTCATCTTGGAATATATTTTAAATTACAATTCAATAGAAAGCCTGCTTTAATCATAAGTAAATGAGGATTTAATTATTTACCCTAAAATTTTGAAGTGAATTGTACAGTAGAATTAATAAATGTAGTTCCCATTTTTGTGGAGAACATATGCATTATTCTTGAGTTCAGCAGTATGGTGTGAACCACCCGGTAAATGTATGTTATTTTCCTTTGGAGAAAATACTTCAAAATGTCACAAAAAATGAAGTATGATCTCCTAATTTTCTTTTCCCATCTTCAATATAATAATAAACATCTATAAGATCTGCAAAATCTATTGTGCAGGCCATCGAATTCTTCAGTGAGACACATTGTATGTTATTTGAATACATTGTTACAAATTGTAGAATTTCTGAGTATTTTCCATTATTTTTGGGGATTAGAGAAAATAATCTTTTCAAATTAATTTTTTGTTGTTGTTTAGTTTTTTCTCAATACTTAATATCTGTAATTTGATGGGCCAAGTTTTAAAAATCATTTTAGTATTTTTTTATTCTAATTTCATTCTTTAATTTTCTTCTTTGTGATTTTTCTGTATTTTTCAACCACCTTTTCTCTTAGAGACATGTCATCTGTTTACTCTTATTTCAATTTCACATTTTTCTTCATGAATTGTTGATGACATTTTTTTTTTCTGGGATCCACTCCTCATCTTCATTCTTCAGACTCAGTAAAACATATTTACTTGTGTTCTGTTAGACAGTAATGATGATGAACCAAACAGACATCATGAAAAGTAATTTTAGAAGAAATTCTTTCAAGGTTAATTTCCCATGCATATTTATATATAGCACTCTCCAAGGTTTGCAGTTGATTATAGGAATAGTTGTATTGTCTCCCAATTTCTATAGCAAGAATATGTTGATACCATTTTATCCTGATGAAAACAACACTAAATTCAAGACATACAATCAAACACAGTTTTCTGGGAGGATTGCCACTGGTGTGCATTAGTGGGTGTTTCAATCACCTTTTTTGTCACTGCAAGCAAAAGACCTGATAAGAAAAATTAGAGGAGGAAAAGTTCATTTGGGGCTCACAGCTTTAGAGGTCTCAGTACATGGCTGACCGACTCCATATTCTGGGCCTCAGATGAGTCAGAAGAACATCATGGCAAAAGGGCATGAAGAAGGAAAGCAGCTCAGAACAGGGAAGTCATGAAGCAGGGAGATTCACTCACCAGGGCAGAAATATAAATCCTAAAGGTAAGCCTCCAGTGACCTACTTCTTGTAACCACACCTGAATTGCCTACAGTTAACTTCCCAGTTAAATTTATATGAGTGGATTAATGCACTAATGAGGTTAAGACTCCCATAGCCCTATCAATTCAATTCTGAATATTCTTGTACTGTTAAACAAATGAGCTTTTGGGGGGCATTTCATATTTAAACTATAACAGTGAGCTAATAGTTCATTTAGACTACATCATTCCCAATAGTGTATTCCATATTTTTCATTTGTTGAACTGAAATGGTACAGGAATATTATGAAGATTAAACAAAATCATTCAAGTAAAATGTAAGAGATCGACAGTTCATGTTCAGTAAATGCTTATAACTC
This sequence comes from Glaucomys volans, assembly GCA_020662805.1. Taxonomy (NCBI): domain Eukaryota; kingdom Metazoa; phylum Chordata; class Mammalia; order Rodentia; family Sciuridae; genus Glaucomys; species Glaucomys volans. The sequence goes on from JAJEJO010004229.1 coordinate 1,406,420, forward strand.
CAAATTTATTTTCATGATTCATAAAGAAAACTTGAGCTCACTTGATTTTACCAAGTACTATTTAGTATATATTTATATATTTATAGGCAAAAATGTCCAGGAAAAGAGTGTTCCTTAGAGAATTATCTACTTCGAATTTAATCAGGAGAAGGTTGTTCTATTTTAAGTATTTTCATTATTTTTTCTGAAAGTCACCAATTCCATATGCATTGAGTCCAATAAGTTGATCACATCAAATTGTCAGGACAAAAATCACCCCATTTGTAGTAGCCATGGAGGTGACACTCACATCTCCTACCCACTGCACCTTCCAGTTTCTCTTAAGCATTCATGCCTAGGGCAAGCTTTCTTCTGGTTGTTATGAGTCAAGAGGTGAGAACTGTAAGGACACAATAGATCTGGGTCATTTCTACCCAGTGTGGGCACCACTGGAAGGTAATCTTTGCAGTGGACTTTACTAGGACCTGGTTAGACGCAGAGCTGCACTAGAGTAAAAGGCTCCCCTTGCCCCATCCTTCTCCCTGACCTCTTTCCTATCACAAGTTTACACACGGATAGGAGACTAAAATATCTGTTTTTCCCTGCTCCTTTCCTTCTGTTTTAGTTCATTTGTGCTACTATACCAAAAATATTTTACACTGTGCAATTTATAAATAACACAAAATTATTTCCCAAGGTTCTGGAGACTGGGAAGTTCAGCATTAAAAGTTGGCAGATCTAGCAGATGATGAAAACTGCTCTCTGCTCCAAGAAGATGTCTTCCTGCTGCAGAATGGACTCAGGCAATGTCCCCCATGGCACCTGAGACATGGGGGAAAAGGGGCAAATGGCTCCTTCACACCTCTCTCTAATCTATTCATGACAGCTCTGCTTTCATATCACCTAAGAAAGTCCACACCTCTTAATTTTATCATCTTGTCAATTAAGTTTCAATTTATAAATTTTTGGGAATGGATTCAGATCTGAGCACCTCTTTAACACTCACAGGCATGTTCCTCAATATATTTTTTTCACTCTCTCATTCTGTCTTAGCATTTGCTTCCCAGAGGAGTAGAACTGAGATTTTACTATGATACATATTTAAAAAAATGCTCCTTCAACACCCAAGGGCTGGACCAAAAAGAAATAAACATATGCATATACAGAATGTCACATATAATATTACTTAAAATTTCTCTGGCATTTAATATAAATATAAGAAATAACCATAGTTTCCATGAGAAAAGCCTTTATTGTTCTTTCTCATGAGAATTCTTTCTCCATGTTTTCTAGTATATAATGATCAATTTGAAAAATTTGTTTATCAAAAATCATCAAAGAAAGTAAATAATTGTGGAAGTAAATTTTATATGATCATGGAATTATAAACAAATTCCTTCATTTCATATCCTTTTTTGATAATACAGCATAGAGTATAATAAGAATTTACATAACATAGAATAACTGACTTTCAAAAAAATCATCCTGTACTATCCTCTCATTTTACATGAGGAAATTAAGATGCTGTTAAACTAAAGTCACCGTTATCACCAGAACTAGAATTTACATACCTACCTCGTGTATGCATCTTTTTATCCCAAAGGATGTCAATTTTTAACAATGCTTTCACTCAGAGAATCATTTTAAGGGGTTTTGCATGAAGTTTTTTTTTTAATTCATTTAATTTTGATCCATTGCACACAAATGGAGTACAGCTATTGTTTCCCTGGTTGTACACAAAGTAGAGTCACACCATCTGTGTGCATGAAGTTTTTCTACCAATGAAATCATTTGTTAGATTTCCAAATGTTTCTCTCTTTTAGGAAAAAAAAAAGCCTCAAAAGTTAAATAAAAAGAATTGACATGTATTAGAATTTCAGATAAAGGGAACTGGGCATTAGGAAGTATTTTCTAGTCATGGAAAAATTTAGGATCCCAATTCTAAATGCATTGAATGATTATTACCAAATGCAAAATGCTCAGCTTTACTAAAAGAACCCTTCACAAGTTTTAAAAATATGCCAGTGCCAATTACCATTAACTGACTTTGTTAAAATGCAGTTTCCTTCCATCTTTATTTAAAAATCATAGTGTCATTAAGCAAATTCAATTTTATATATAATTAAAATATTATTATATTAATAGTTTGTTTTTTCTAGAATTACTGATATAATGATGAGATTATAAACTCTTTATTTGATTAATATCCACTTAAACCTCAACACCTTGTTTTCTCAGAGTTTATGCTAATATATACTAATCTTCTTTTAATCCTATAGAGAACTACAAGTGTGAATTGGGTGGGAGAAAGAAAATCCTGCTTGCTCAATAAATGTTAATGCCAGAGGGATAGAAAATGATCATACTGTTCTAAATGTAAATTTTATAAGGGCATGCAGAAAAACTGGTTGCTAAAATCTGCTTCAAATGAGAGGGATTTTCATTAATGATGAGAAAACATGGATCAAAGTCTCCAGGGATGTACAGAAGAATCTACAGTGGTAATCTCAAAGAGCAAAGCTTATTAGGCAGATGGCATCATAGAAAGAAAGAAAAAAGTGGAATCTCAGGCTGAGGAGAAGGAAAAATTCAGGTTCTCTTCAAATGATAAATAGGATGGAAAGTGCCCTCATGGAAAAAGGAAGATAGGAACATACATATTCATAGCTGAAAGAAGTCATAAGAGTATTTGAATATGACAAAATCAAAGGAAGAAAAGAGAATAAAGTTTGAAAGTTCTCAGAGATAAGCATATCTGAAAAGCCTTGTGCATTTGAACATAATTCAATAGAGTTCCATAAAAGTATTAACAAGAAATTTTGATCGGCACTTAATTTTTATTGTTAGATTTGTCTCTAACGTAAGAACTAGTAGATCAAGATTCTTAAAAGTATACAATACTTTTGATATTAATATTTTTGTCAAAAGTTTTATTTATTCATGAAATCCTCACACCTACTTTTGAAGCGTAATATTCAAAGTTTTCTTAACTCCTAGTATACTCACAAGTAAAATTGCTGACGTAACACATTACTGGTTTTCCAAAACTAAAATTGCTTTATTAGAGATTTTTTGATTTTACAATTATCTTAAAATTATTAAGTACTGAAGCACACAGACAATGAAGTGAAAGTGATTCTAAGAACCACTGTCCATCTAGAAACATTGGTCATATTTTATAACAAGCTTTTCAGACTTCATTTCATACACACATTTAAACACTTAATTTTAAAAGAAAATAATAGCAGAGTTGTATGCTGCTTTATAAACTTTTTTTGAACTTAACAGTATTCCATGTCCCCTTCTTTTTAATAGATATCAGGCATAGATGAAGTGTGTGAGTCAGCTGTTTATTGCTATGACCAAAACATCTGACAAGAATAGTTTAGAGGTGAAAATGTTTATTTTGAACTCAGTTTCAGAAATTCAATCCATTGGTCCCTTGCTCTGGGTCCAAGTTGAAGAAAAACATTGTAACAGAAGGGTATGGTCAAGGAAAGCTGCTCAACTCATGACAGCAGAAGAGAAGAGAAAGTCAGATGACAAGGACAAAATATAAACTCCAAAGGAACACTCCCAATGACCTACTTTCTCCAGCTATGTCCCACTTGCCTATAGGTACAACCCAGTTAGTCCATTAAATTATTAATCCATCAGGTGGATCAATCCACTGATGAAGTTACGGGTCTCATAATGCAATCATTTAGCCTCTGAACAGTCCTGCACTAACCCAGGAGCTTTTGGGGAGGACAAAAACACTGTGCAAGTGGTATGGTTACGATATGAGGTGCTCCCCAGCAGCTCCTGTGGTAATGCAGAAATGTTCAGAGGTGAAATAATTAGACTCTGAGAGCCATAATTTAATTGGTGGATTAATCCAATTGATGGAATTTGATTGAATTAACTGGTTGGTACCTTTTTTTGTCAGCTTTTTCCCTCCTGTGACCAGAAGGCCTGCCAAGAACAATTTTAAGGAGGAAAAGTTTATTTTGGGGACTCATGGTTTCAAAGGTCTCAGTCCTCAGGTCCCCAGGAGAGGTAGAGCATCATGGTGGAAGGATGTGAAGAAAGAAAGCAGCTGGGAAATGGCATCAGGAAGCAGAAAGATAGAGAGCTCAGGTCAACAAGGACAAAATTATACTCCAAAGGCATGTCCCCAGGGACCCACCTCTTCTAGCTGCACCCTAGCTGCCTAGAGTTATCCAGTTAATTCCTTCCAGTGGATTAACACACTGATTAGATTAAAACTCTCATAACCTAATCATTTCACCTCTACATTTCTTGCATTTTCTCACACAGGAGATCTTGGGGTCACCTCACTTTTAAACCATAGCAGTACCTATGGGGATGGGACATGTATGTAAGAAGTAGGTCACTGGGATGTGTCTTTGGCCTTTATATTTTGTCCCTATTGTCTCAGTCTCTCTACTTCTCAGTCACCATTAGCTTGAGTAGCTTTCCTCTGCTCCACCCTTCCCCCAGGATGTTCTGCCTCAACTCAGGGCCAGAGTCAGCTGACCATGGACTGAACTGAAACCAGGAGCCCAGTCTGGGTATGTATTCCTCTGCCTCCTGAGTAGCTGAGAGAACACGTGCATATCACTGTGGCTGGCTGATTATCGCCATTTTTTTTTTTTTTTTTTTTTTGGAACCAGGGATTGAACTCAGGGACACTGGGCAATTGAGCCACATCCCCAGTCCTATTTTGTATTTTATTTAGAGACAGGATCTCACTGAGTTGCTTAGGGCCTCGCTAAGTTGCTGAGGCTGGCTTTGAACTCGCGATCCTCCTGACTCAGCCTCCCAAGTCGCTTGGATTACAGGCGTGCGCCACCACGCCCGGCCAATTATCACCATTTTTGAGATAAAGAAATCTGTCTTAGTGTAAGGAATTTTCCAAAGCTCTACAGTTGCAATTTTTCCTTGTCTCATGTTATCAGATTTTCTTAATATCTGCTTAATAAATGTAGACTATTTAGGCTAAAGTTATTTGGTTAATTCTGTGATTTTAAAATTTTAGTTTGTCTTTTTCATCAAAATTTTATTGATTAATGACACATTTTTATTTATCTATTCAGAAGAAATACCTAGAATACATATTGTTAGCTCAAAGACAATGCAACATTTTGGTTTTAAGATATATTAACAAATCACTTTCCACATTCAGTATGCCAAATCACAATCATACTGTTGTTACCAAGGCAGCCTATAGTCAATATTTTTAACTTCTTCTCTGATTTGATAAAAAAACCCAAAAGATATGTTTTTAACATATCTTCACATAAGTGATCATTGTCTTTGTAAAAATCTTTTATGAATATTCTGTTCACTATTTTTACAATTTTTCCATTAGGGAGTTAAACTTCATTGATTTTTAAGAGCATACACTGGAATAATTCTGCTATACCATATGAGTAAATAATATTTCTTGATCCATCATTTTAATTGCAACATTTTAACAATAACTTTAGTATGCTTATATCCACTTTTTAATTTTGTCTGAATATCACCAAAGGCATAAAAATATTAAATATTTTAACATGAAATATGTTCCATGATATATTTTAAAGAAATTGGGAGAGAAAATAAATAAATAATCTGTTTTAAAAATAAGAAAAAGATGTGAATGAACATTTCTCAACTGAAGATATATGATTGGTCAAGTTGTATATATAAAGGTACTCAACTTCATATATACTTTAATCTTTAAGGAAATGAAAATCAACATCACACAGAGATATCCTTTCATTCCTGTTAGCATGCTATTATTAAAAATATTAGAGATAACAGATGTTGGTTAGGGGAAAAAGGAACATTTGTATCCAATGTGAATGAGAATTGATACAACTATTATGATATAGTTTATCCACAAAATTAATAGGTCACATTATGATCCATCAATCCATCTACTGGGAATGTATCTGTACGAAATGGAATCTATACCTGAAGAGACATCCCCACTCCCATTCTCACTTCAGTATTATTCACAGTAGCCAAGATATTGAAACAAGTTTAATGTTGCACATACACGTATGCCATGGAATATTATTCAGCCTTCCAAAAGAAAGAAGGAAATACTGTCATTAGTGATTACTTGAATGAACCTAGAGGAAAGCTTTAAGTGAATAACTTAGGTAAAGAAAAAACTTCATGATTTCATGTAATATATAGAGCCTAAAAAGAGTAAGCTTGTACAAAAATATAATAAATGGTATGAAGAATAAGTAAATTCAAGAGATCTAGAATAAGTAAATTCAAGAGATCTAGTATAAAACAATGTGACTATAGTTTCCAGTATTCTATTGTACAGTTGAAGCTTCATAAGAGGTTAGAGCTTAAGTGTTCTCACCACACACACACCAATGATAATTAATGAGATGATAGATATGTTATTTAACTTGATTGTAATAAATATTTCACAATATATAGATATATCACATTGTAAACCTTAGCTATTTATCACTTTTAATTGCCAAATATACCTCAATAAAGTTGAAAAAAGAAACTTACGTAGGTTATCTACCAATATTTTCTGTATTTAATTTTTAATTTAATTCCACTAGTGAATAGGGAAATTCTCCATATGATTTCATTAGTTTAAAATATACTGTGTCACATTTTAAGAACCAGTGAATTTTAACTTTTGACAAATGTCATGGGTGCGATATAAAAGGATGTTTGTTCTGCAATTATTGAGTACCAAGACTTGAGCACTGACTTCTAAGAGAGAATAAAAAATAAAAATAAAAGAACATTGTGAAAGAACAACCCAAGTGATATGACTATTACCAAGATAATGTGATTTTCTTTTAGCTAAGTAAGCCTACCAAGATGGTGAATGGGGCCATCCCTGTCACATGCTGCTGACATAAGACCTGAGTGAGCTCCATTGGTGTAGATTTATCATGTGTCATGTGTATTCACAGTATAATCTGTAGGCATGGATGTTCTTGTGACTTTATCTTGTGACTTAACTTCTAAAACATAAAATTATACATAACCAGGTATGTTTTACAGCATAAAATTCCTGAAGTAGGAGTGATTGTCCTTTAGGATACCTGAAATATCTGCAGAGAAAACCAAAGGAACCTAACAGTGAAGACTCTTCTTACGGCAATATTAATGGAACATATACAAGGTACCATAATTAAAAACACTAGTTTTCCACACATTTTATATCTACCTTAGTCTAGTGTACTATTTTGATTTGAAAATGCAAAATATTTTATTTTAATTAAAGCAGTTGTCATTTAGTGACTCAAGTTATCAGCTTCAACTAATCTTATACATAATCTCAGAAGTCAATTTACATGATTCACACTACTATGGAGAGATTATAAAGAATTCTTCCCCACACCAATGTTCTCCAAACTCTCTGAGTATAGATATTCATAAAATTTAATAATTTATTTCATGGAATTGAACATTTTTCCCCATTAACCTAAGGTAGATTCAATTGTATTTATGTTGATAATGTAAGTGGACAAATAGATGAGGATGTTGAGAACACAAGGTTAAGAGAATAATTCTATAAAATGAGCCCACTATACTGACTCCCTACATGCTTTCTTTGGCAAAAAGCAACCTGCCTTCAGCCTTGCTTGGCCTGAAGGGACAGGAAATGCCACATTCCTCAACAAACTGAGGCAGGGGAGCTAGCAGTCAGTGCAGGTAATGAATGATGGGGGTTAAGAAGATGAGTGCTGGTTATCAAAGACAAAACAAAACAAAAAAACAGTTTCATGTTCTGTACGTATTTAACATGTCTTCATGTAACAGTGGTCCACTTTATGCTTGGAATGTGGCCCTTGCCGCTCTGCTGTTGCAACTTATTTTTACAATGGACATTTTTCTTTCTCTTCCTCTCTGCTTCTCCCTAATCTCTCCCTCTCCCAATTCTCAGGGGAAACAGGATTACCTTTCTTCCCCACGTAGGCAGAGTTATCTGTCTCTCAGTACACACAACCACCATGGGAATGGAGTAATCCAGACTTTGGGAATGGTACCAGAAGATCTCAGAAATGACTGTCTCCCAAATTGACAAGTGAATTACAACTCCAAAAGAGAACACGTGGAATGTAGCCTTTGAGTCACCTCTTTAAAAGCCTCCTATTCTTGCTGATGGGCAGATTCACAGCCTTTGGGGACAGGAGTCCCCTGTGTTTCTCCTTTGCTAGCAAAACAATAAACCTTATTTTTCTTTTTTCTCAAAACCATGTTCTTTCTATTGGATTGGCATCAGGGACGAGGACTGAGGTTTTGGTAACATTTATAGATTAGGAGTTCTAAGCTAAATTTCAATTGATGCACTTCATTCCTTTAAAAGACACCCTACTCCTTTGTTTGATTTCAAATCAATTTTATAAAAATCTGAATTTCTACTTTTTTATTGATTTCTTAGAACATGATTCGATAAGATTAATAAAAGTACTTACTGTGAAGCAGTACATTAGCATGCATTGAGTGTTCAACTAGGTAATTAAATATGCTAGCATTGTAATTACCTGTTCTAATTATGATATATAATTAGTAAAAGTGCATATAATTATGTAGTTACATGAAACATCCATGTGATAGTAAAAAAAATCTTATATTTTTATTGAGAATGAAAAAGGGGAATTAAATAGTAAAGTGTATTAAATGTAGAGGAAATATTCTTGGCATTCACAGTATACTTCAGAATTCTGTTCTGTTCTCCCTTAATTAGTAGTTGTTTGGGACAGCTAAATTAATTGTCACTCTTGTTTCTAAGAGTTAAAAAATGATAGAAATAAAAAAGAAAGGTTAAAATATTGGATAAAGTAATTTAAAATTTAGGTGAGTCCCTGAATCACCTGGAATAATTTCCTCTCTAATCAAAAGAAATAACATTCCATAATGTGAACAATGCCCAACAGGAGTTGTTAAGGCATTCATTTCAGAAAGATTAACTAATTGGAACCATTCATTCTCAAGTGAAAATTATCATTGATAGATGTTTCCATATTTCTTCATATCTAAAGAGTAAGGCAATTTATTTACTTACGAATCACTTTGTTAAACCCTGCTTACTTTAAATCTTTTAAAAATCTTTAATGCTCAGTGCATAGAGATTTTTAAAATATATATATAGGGTAAGAAATCACTAAAATCTGATTTAAATTTTCATTAAGGTAAAATTATGAAGAGTACTTCACATAATGCCAATCACAAAATAATAGTTAATATAAATATTCATGTATATATAGATATATATGCAACTTAACTGAATGATTTAGTGAATTGATTGGACAGAAACATGTCAAAATCAACAAATTTGGGCCATATTCATGAACTGCCCATGTATCAGAGCAAACTTAGGATAGTTTTAGAAGGAAAAAGTATAGCCTAGAGGGAAATGTCCTTATATTCTATCCTGAATTACCTATACAAAGTTTTTAAGAAGATACCAACCCAGTGTAATGGTTAATTTGAATTGTCAATTTAATAGGATTAAAAGATGCAGAAGATTAAGGGGCTTCTGGGTAGGTTCATGGAATGAGGATAGTTCTAAGAATGACTCACATGTGGGATATGAACTGAAGTGGAGACCCTCTCTAAGTGTGTGCGACACCAGTCCAATAGGTTAGAGGCTTGGGTGGAGTACAAGCTGGAAGAATAAGGAAGCATCAGCAGATGCAAGTGTGATTTTTCTTGAAGAGGTTCTTGGTTGTTGCTCTTTTGGCTAGAGGACATCATACTTTAGCTTCCTCACTCTTCCAAAGCAGACTCTGATAGTTATTCTTCAGGGAGTTTTCAGAAGCCTTCAATCTTGAACTAGGGTAGCATTATTGATCCCCTTTGTTCAGAGGCTTCAGCTACTTAGACTACAAAGCTACTTGTTCCTCCAGCTCTCCAGCCTGCAGATCTGCAGATGGCTATTGTGGACTATCCAGTTTCTGACTGTGTAAGCCAATCTAATAAATACCCTTTTTATAATCATAATTCTTGTTGGTTCTGTTCCTCTAGAGAACCCTGGCTAATACACCCAGCTTCCTGGAAGTTTATACAATATGATTCTGTCCTTAAGTTTGAAGGTGGATTTAACAAACTCTTGCCAGAAAAGCAAAACTCTGATAAATAACCTTGAGATTATGTGAATACTAATAAGAATTGCCCAAAGGAGATGCAGTCCATTCCATTTTCTAGGTAGCTGCATTTAATCAATTCTTAGAAAGTAGCACACTTAAGCCACATTAGGCCAACCTTTCACAGAATTGTCTTTATGGAACTGATTCTTATTTTATGAGTATGATATTGACCTTCATTTTGAGGTTATAAAGACCCTATGTCTTAACCTGACAATGCCAGGGGCAAATTCATAGGAAAAAAAGCCTCATGTCACCTTGCACAGACTGCCAATCCACAGACAGTTCTAGGAGTGTACTGGGTTCAGGGTTTTGAAGAAAAAGGAAAGCAATTGTTGATATTAAGATATTTTCTATATTTCTTAAATAGTCCTTTTATAGAAAATCTTCTGAGCACCAGAGACAGGATACAAGTACTGGAGATGTAGCTTAATGGCATAGCACTTGCCTAGCATGCATGAGGCTGTGGGTTCAATTCTCAGTATTGAAGAAAAAGCAACAGTGCTCTCCCAAATGAGGCAGAAAGGAATTTAGTATCAGAAGGCAAGAGATGGGATTTAGGTGGAATGCAAACAAAACACAAAATGAAATCTTTGCTTATTCCAAACTAATAAGCTAAGAAATATGAAGTGCAGTAAACATATTCAGGTGACATTTTAGTCTTCAAGGTTGGGCTTAAAAATATTTATTTTTTTGTTTTTCCTTCCTCATAATTTGCAAATTTCTCTTTGAAATTACTTAGAAATATAGTTGTCATTTTTACATTTTGACTAAAATTCTGTTGCATTTCTCCTGAGTTACTTATTCCATCTCATACTGATGATCTTGTTTTTATTTAAAGCTGAGAAGGAATTCGCAGAATACTCCCAAGAATATGTGTGTGGCACATATGAATGATTCAGTGTTTTACATACAAAGAGAAAGTTACCCCTTTCCACTTAAAAATATTCAATGTACTCAAAAACTTGACACCTTATACTTAAATATTTTGTCTTTCAATATTTCAAAGTGCAGGCCACACTCTTGAAATATCATTTGCATGTCCTTGCCAAACAATGTGTAATGAATATGCTTCATAGATAGTAGGATTTGTAAGAAGCCTTCTGATGAGTTAAGGCAGCACTAATTTGACATTATTAGGATTTCTGTCAGTCTTTTGGGAATACGATAACAAAAGAACATAGCCTGGGTAATTTGTAAACAACAGAAATATTATTTTCACAGCCTTAGAGGTGGAGAGGTCCAAGGTCAAGGCACTGGCAGATTGGATGTCTAGTGACGGTTTGCTCTTTGCCCAGAAAGGGCATACTGTCACCGAGTCCCTATGTGGTGGAAAGGTGGAAGGGGCAAATAGTCTGCTTTAAGCTTTTATGGGGACACTGACCCCATTCTTCAGGATGAAGCCCTCATGACCTAAGCATCTCCTAAATACACACCTCTAAATAACTATTCCATTGGGTACTGCAAGACACCAACTTTCAGACCATGGCTTGAAAAATTCAGTTATTTTTATCAGTGTTCTTGTATATTGTCCATTCAGAGTCTGTAATTCCCCAATATATTTTTGGTGAATGTGTTTTGTGAAAGTAATAATCACTGTGCTTGAGTTTTTAATAATGAAAATTACTTTTGTGAGTTTTACAGTTTTGAAAGTAAGAGCAGGTAGTTTAATTCTTGCTACTTTAGAAATCATCATTTACTTCATCTTCAAACATGACCAACTAAGGTGAAATATATTGAACTTAGAGTAGTAAATGCTATCAACAATCTGATAATTTTCACTTCGGAATCTCATTTCATCTTATGGAAAATGCATAGTTACTTTATTCAGAAATGATATGTTGGGCACAGTGGTGCCCACCTGTAATCTCAATGACTATAGAGGGTGAAGCAGGAGGATTGCAAGTTCAAAGCCAACCTTAGCAACTTAGCAAGATCCTGTCTCAAAATAAAAAATAAAAAGGGCTTGGGGATGTAACTCAGTGGTTAAGCATTCCTGGGTTCAATTACTGGACTAAATAATAATTAAGATAATAATAATAATAATAATAATAATAATAATGAAATATCCAATAATCATAAAAAAGCAAATTATGTGTACTTATCACAGTTCTAAGCAGTGCATGACCAGCAGGGCATGTACATGTGAACTGATATGTTATCTGAACATAACATGCAGATAACAACAATAACACTGTAATTTCCATTATTATTTATATTTGCAGATGAATAAACTGAAGAAAGGGGAAGTGAGGTAATTATTCAATTCTACATGAATAAGTGGAAGTGGTAGAATTACAACCTGGGGGGGGGGACATGGAACCCAGGACTTTCTGAATCCAGGTTGTCTATGCTTAACTACCCTAACACTTGGCCATTTATCATTGTTACTACAAGTTTGCTTTATATATAGCAATATTTTAAGCAAGGCAAATCCTTTCCCTTTATTTTGAGATTATGCCAATTTCTATTACACATATTTTAGTTCAAGTTCAACTGCTTGTGACTTTCTTTCCTGTGCATAGGGATTTGATTTTTGCCTTTTTGTAATTAATCATTCAATGATGAGGCATAAACACATATGTGCATTGTTCTCTGTCAACTAGTTTATCTTTAACCCATAATTCATAATTTGTTCAGGCTTCTGTAATAAAGACTCATTTGAAATCATGGTAATTTTGCATTTATCTTCATAAAATAACTGCTGGCATTCCATTAGTTCTTAAGAGGCCAAATTTAAGCATTTTGCACAGAAGATAATTTCTATTACTTTTGAATGAATGCTCATTGCTTATTTTGAATAGTCTTTTCACAAATGTTTCTACTTCTTAAATTTTTCCTCAGAAAGCAAGTTTATTTAGAATAATTTTTACTTTCAAATGGATTCTACTTTAGGGGAAGATATACTTGCCATTTAAAACACACAATTCTTAAATAGAGGAAACCATTAACCACAATATGGACCATTTTTTCAGTTCTATCATGAGGTTTTTTGGTGCATTATAATTATACATAACATAATTTGGCCAATTTTACCCTCCAGTACCTTCCATTTTTCCTCCCTTCTTCCCTTCCCCTAATTTCTTTCCTGTAGTTCCTGCCCCCTTTTTCTTCTCTCCAGTTTCCACATAAGAGAGAAAATATGCAACCTTTGAGTTTCTGTGTCTGGCATATTTCACTTAACATGTAGTTCTTCAATTGCACCCACTTTCCTGCAAATGATATAATTTCACTCTTTTATATGACTGAGTAAAACCCCACTTGTATATGTACAACCTATTTTTTATGCATTCATCTGTGGTTAACTTTTCTTTTAAAGTTCCATGTAGGTTAACACAGAAATATGTCATTATAAAAAATAAAAATTAATAAAAAAGCACAAAGAAACATCATTACAAAGTAAAATAATAGGGCCCCTGTATATATCAAGAGTGACTGAGAACATAAAATATGCAAAAGTTTTCTATCAATTTCTTTCCTTTTGAGGAAAAAATTGACGACTGACTCTCACACTGGCATATTTCCCTAGAATTTCTGCTAGACTTCTGATGGCATTTATAATTTGACTGTTAAAGATTTTGTGACATTTTCTCATGAACTTTCTGTAGTGAATCAGGAGGAAGTGGAGGACTTCTGTTGTTCCTTCTCATTCTCATTTCCCTGAAACTCAAAGAACCTTTTTTGGTCCCCTCAAGATTTACAATCTAACCATGGTAACAGGATATAAATACATTCAGGATTTCATTTCAATGACCAAAACAGAAGACAGTGGCCTTAATCTGTTCAGGCTATGATTACAGAATATTATAGACCAGTTGGCTTAAGCAACAAGCATTTATTTCTCACAGCTTGAGAGAGGCTGGAAGGCCTATCATTGAGGTGGCAGGCAGATTCAGTGCCTAGCCAAGGGCTATTTCCATGTTCAGAGAACTTTGGGGTCTTTTTTAGAAGGGGACCATCAATCCCATTTGTGAGCACTCTTCCCTATTGATCTAACTGCTTCCTAAGACCCCTTTCCAAATACTATCACCTTAGGTTTTGATTTCAACATATGAAATGGTAATAGGGGATAAAATAGCCAATCCATAAAAACACTCAGCTGCCATTTGCCCTTAACAGCTGGACCTGCCACTTAGACACTGCAGTGAAGTTGTAATACGGCAGAAAGCTGCCAGCGATGGTCACCCTCACCGCTAGAGTTTCCAATGAAACCTGACAGTGATCCAATTCAATAGGCTGAGAGTCTGTAAAATGAAACAGATGATGTGACTCACAAGGGTGGAGAAGCTAACTCTAATAGGTATAACTGATTGATTTTTTAAAAAAGAAAACAGGAGGGTATGGGAAAGTTAATTCCTCTTCTTTATCCTCTACCACAGACTAATTCAAGTTATTGCTTGTGTGAAGAAATCTCATTGTGGAGAGAATTCAGCTTTGTCTCTTTCTTCATTGTGGATCAGAAAACAACTATAGTAACATTGTTTCTGCTTCATACTGCCTTTCCCTCAAACTCTGTCTAATGGTCAACTAAGATGTCAATCTATGGTCAATATATGTGATTGAGCCAAAAGTTAACTAGATATTTTACTCTGTAACCCATACTGTGTTTTATTAATGCTATTATAAAATTATGATATTTTGATAGAAATATGAAAAAAAGCTATTTAAACTGAGTTTACATGATCATTACAATAATTAGAATGTTTTGGTTATGCAACAAAGAAAGGAATCTGGAGAATTCATGTTTTTACTCATGACCCAAGATTTCTTCAAGACTGATCCTTTTTTCCATCATTTTCTTCTGCCATGTGCTACAGGTGAGCTTTTTCCTTGGGCTGTCTCCCTCCATAGTTTCAAGATAACTACAGCAACTGCAGCACACAAATTCACATGAGGATGTTCAAAGACAAAATGAAAGTTTTCTACTTATTAAAAATTGAGGAATTTATTTCTAAAAAGTCATGTTACGAAACTTTCCCTGGTATGTCATTGACCAGAACTGCCTCACACACTCACGCCTCCACCATGACTGTCAAGGAAAATGGGTAATTTCAGCACATCCTGATACACTTTCTAGCAAGTGGATTAGAGCTGTTTTAGTCAGCTTTTTCACTGCTATGACTGAAAGGATCTGACCAGCACAATTATAGAGCAGGAAAAGTTTATTTGGGGGCTCACTGTTTCAGAGGTCTTAGTTCATAGAAGGCTGGCTCCATTCCTCAGGGCATGAGGTAAGGCTGAACCTCAGGGTTGAAGGGTGTGGCAGAGGGAAGCAGCTCACATCTTCAGGAAGCAGAGAGACAGAGAGAGAGACTCTACTCTCCAGATATATATACCCCATGGTCATGCCCAATTCCCATTTCCTCCAGCCACACCCTACCACTTCAGTTACTATTCAGTTTAATCCCTTTCAGGAGATTAAATCACTGATTGGGTTAAGAGTCTTACAATCCAATCATTTCTCCTCTGAACCTTCTTGCATTGTCTCACATGTGAGCTTTTGGGGGGCACCTCATATCCAAACTATAACAGGAGCTAACTTTTGCCAAGTCAGTACTGTGAATAAGAGAGAAGATATATGAATAAAACTGGGATTCCTTTATGGGAATTCATCTTAAGAATGAAAGCTAAGTAAAGGAGATCAGGAATACAGACACAGCCTTGTAAACCACCAAACCAGCTCTGCACTGCTCGCCAAAATATGTTATGTGTGACAATAGACTGCTGAATAAATCATCAGAGTCACAGTTACTCACAGCCCCAATCTACACATACCTGATTAGATACCATGATAAATTTACAAATTTCTACATAAATCTTGTATTAGCTTACTTGAAAGTTCACAACAATTTCATAACAAGGTTTCATAAAATCAAAATGTATTACTTAATAACCTAAAGTCATTACCAGAATGGAAAAATTTGAAAACATAGACTATCTAACATTCTAATTAGTAAAAACTTGCTGTGTTATAAAATTGGGAATTTTCAGTGTGAATAACCTCTGAAATGGATATTAATTAAGCTTTTCCTCTGGAGTAATATAGTTCTAAAATACACTGAACCATTTCAATATACATATTCATGACCAATTTAAATAAAATTCAATTTTTGTAACTCCTACAGTGATGATTTATATTTCAGATAAGTTCATCAAGTTAATTTTTAAGCTAAAACTTTACCATTAAATTATTGAATAAACCAAACTTATTACCTTTAGTACATATTTATACACTGTGAGGACTGCCAAAATAAATCCTCACTCTATGCAGCTGTAACATCAACTTTTTGACATTCTAATTTAATTACCATTGGTCTTTCTTAAACTTAGGAAAGAGAAGTTAGTCAATGAAGTGAGTGTTAAGCAACTTAAATTTTGTTACTTGTGTCTTTCCAGAATGAATTCTATACTGATAGCAATAGCAAACATTTAAACAAAAATTTATTCACTGTAATAACATATTTAGTGAAAATACTGTCACAATGCCTTCTTTGATTAAAAGTGCCATTTTTCATCAATATATAAGACATTATGTGTCACTGAATATCCACTACTCTAACATGTAGCAGTGATAAAATGAAGCTATTAATATTAAAAGATACTTTGAAAAAATCTGTTCATGGCAGTGGAAAGTGAATTCAGCATTGAGATTTGGTAAGTAAGTCAGTCCTTTCAGGGAACTTGGCAAATTTGTATTTAGATCTTTTCTTGGGATACATCTGTGTTGGATTAGCATATTTTGCCTACCATTTCCATATTTGGACAATATTCCATATTTAAATATTTTCAAAATATGAAATCCAGAAATTCCATTGCCATTGATTACAAATAAGCAAATATAACATTCCTGTTTCCCATGGATGCTCCACATCAGATGTATCCATGCAGGATATGACTGCATACAGAAATATGCAAAGGAAAAAATTTGATGGGTGTTTTATTTTTTATTTTTATTTTTTGTTGTTGTTGAGGGATGAGAAAGACTTTTTCTGAATGTAAGAGGCAGCAATTGATAACATTTTGGTATCTGGGGCCTGAAATCAACAGTTCAAACTTCCATTATTGTTTTTCCTTGTAGCTTGGCCTCTGTTCTTAGGTATTCTTCTCTAATACAGATTCTGGTCCAAGTGAAAAGTGTGTTTTATTTATAACAAATAAAATTTATGGATCAACTTGCAATAGTAGCTTTCAATGTTTGCATCTGAGAATGCTGTTTATTAAAAAATTGAAATTGACTGTGGTTTCAGCTTTCAGATTCCTAAGGAATGACAATCTCAAGGATGAGCTAACTGACTTCAGTATGTTTGAAAAGCATCAGGTATGCAGTTTGCATTAGGGTATGGGATTCTAGCAACTGATGACATACATTAGCTAAATGAGGATGTACTTAAAGAAGCTAACTGACTATTGCCAAAACCCATAAAATTCAAGAGGAATAAAAATTGGTGCAATGTACATAAGTTATAAAGAAATTGCATGAGGAATGGACTCAATACATAGCACTACAAAGACTAATAATAATAATGAAAAAGAAAATACAAAGAAGAAATAGAATAAAAGAGTTAGCTAATGGAGAATTCATAAACTGAAAATACATTTTAACTAATCTTAAATTTTTGATACAAAGAAAGGTATGTGGAATAAGGCTTTTCTATAAATTTTCTATATATGCTAAAGTAATTTTCATAAACAATACAATCTTTTGCCTAGTTATAGGGCTGAAATAGCTATGAACTACAAACAAATATCGAATACTAGTAATAAATTTAATCCATAGCTCACTGAGTTTTTGATGTGACAGAACACTGTTATGGAACTAGAGGAACTTGGAGAATTAGAAAGGAATATGTGTCAGAATTTATGGCTGAATTGATAAGTATCTTAAGTATGTAAATCCCATTGCACTTCATTTTCATCCTAGCAATCTGTCCTTCCTTGTATCAGAAGTTATTGTTTTTTATGGTTTTTCTTTCAATGCTGAACTGAAAAATCTTTGGACAGTCTTTCCAGGAAGAAATCAATTCATCTCATTCCTCAGACCCATTGCCAAAACATTGTTCATTAATATGTATAAATATAGTATTGTTGTTTTGTAAAATAGAAGGTGTTAGTTCTCAGAGGAGAAGGTCCTGTACCAAAGAACTGAAACATTTAGCTATTTTAAATAAATGAAATTTTTGAAAGTGTGTGTGGATATTAATGGTGTTAGAGAAAAGGTAGGGAATACAATTTTAGATGAGAATGATTTTATATGTGTGCATGAGGTAATTGGAAATTCTGGGTACAATGTGTCAGATTTTTAAATTATGAGTAGTTTTAATTATTTCTTGATAGGTTGACTAAACTTCATTTTACATTGCCAAAACATTTATTTGGATTTATAAGGTAATAATACAAAATTTTAAAGTAATAAGAATTTTGAAGTGGAATTATTGTGAATGTTCTGTCCACCCAACCTTCAATATTGCCCCTTAAGAAGGCCCAGAAATCAATCTTTTCATCATGACCAAGATTATACATTACAGCAAAGAATTCCAGAAACATTAAAAAAGTATTTCTAGTTCTTTTCTAGTATCTATAATATGGAATTGATATCATTAGAATGGTTTATAAATTTTCAAATAGTATGGTGTTATAAACTAAATTGAACCTCCTCTCCAAAAACATATGTGGAAGGTTGTAATCCTAACTACCTATACTTCAAAATGTAATTCTATTTGTGGATAGGGCCTTAAAAAGGAAGAGGAAACTAAGGTAAAATAAGGTCATATGTTTAGGCCTTAATGCAATACATCCAATGTTCTTATAAGAAGAGGAAATTAGAACATACTCATACACAGAACTGGGGGTATGTTTGAGGACACAACAAGAAGAGAATTTGAGAAAATAAATTTCTGTTGTTTAAGTCATGAACTCTATGGCATTTTGTTATTACAACTCAAGAAAATTAATACTATTAGTTAATGGATATTTGTTGGCAGGAAGCAATTAACTTCGTTTATCAAAAAAAAGGGGGATGTTTATTGTAATATCCAAAAGTAATGCATTACAATTTGAGCATCCTGATTGACTCAGAACTTTGATGATAGCTAAAAATATTCCAGGATTCCTAAAACCTAAATGTATGAAATCCCACTAAGTTACTATCCGTCTGCATTATCAAGTACTGTATTTGCAGAAAAAGTCTTGATCTGAGCCTCAAAGTAGTTTAGTATCTTCACATAATTCTTAATTCTGCATGGACATACCATCCTTGTTACAAGTTTAGCAAGGGGAATTTGATAAAAAAAAGTATGAAAAACTGTGATTGCGAATGTGTTCCCACCTTACACAGACATGCACATGAGAGCACACAAATATATATAGTAATATATATTATCATATTGACTCTATTAGGGAAAGGGTTACAACATAAATTTGAAAAATCATAGTGATTAGTTTAGCCTCCTTTCCCTAGAAATCCCAATCAACACTCAATGGATTAAAGAAAGAATGGCCATAGTGCCATGGTGACAGATTTCAAGATTACAGATGGAGTTGATAATATGGACTTTCTTAAGGTTGACCTTGCACTTGCCAATGTTAAACGCCCATTGTGCAAAAACGTCTAGCACCCAGTTCCTATATGTTGTCATATAGATAGATAACAGCAATCAATCAGATGGCAGGTTGAAAATATTACAGTATTCCTTCAATCATTGCAAGACAGCAAGTTTATGTCATTAAAATGATATTTTAGGTATTTTTTGACTACCTTGTGCAGATATTTCAGCCAATAAAACCATCTGTGTAATTAGTTTAATCACCATCATATTGTACAATTTTGCTTCTCAACATGTATATCAAATGATTAAATGATATCAAATGATATCAAATGACTGACAGAATCTGATAATGTCTTAGTACCATCTAACCTATCCTCCAGGAGACTAGAAACTTTTGGAATCTTTACTAATTTCCCATCTTAGATGCCACCTTTCAAATTTAGACTTCTATTTTCTTGAATGTATTCTATGCTTTGAACCAAAAACTAATACACTGTGATTTTTCTCTCACGGTCATAATATACAGGTTTAAGAAGGAAGAACTGGAATTTAGAGTGGTAATTTTCTCAATATAATTTAATAGCTCACTTATAGAACTACTTGCTTCTTGTTTTCATGATGTCAGGTCTTGGTGGTTTAGTTTGGCCTGTAGGCCAAATTAGGTCTACCACTTGTTTTTCCAACAACATCAAGTGCTAGTGTGTTATAACTGGTAGACAAAGGTAGAGAGTTCTAAAAGACCAAAAAGGCTAACAAATCTAGGACTACACAAAGGGCAATGTATCCGGGACTTAGAGCCACAGGCATGTCTTGAATGAAAACAAGACAGAATGCCTCCCTAGGTAAGGGAAGGTAATTCTTCTGGAAAAATGAGAGCTAGTACCAAGTAATAAGTACCTGGCTTTTTGCAAAATCTGCCCACTGGCAGTAAAGACAGACTGTTATCAGTGACCAGTAACACATGTTCAACTCACTGTCTTAATGATCTTCTTTGTTTCATAGGTTTGGGGATGAATACCAGGTTCACTCAGTGGGAAAAATGTCAAAATGGCGGTCACATCCAAGATGGCTGTCTAATATGTAGCTTAATCCCTGAAACCCACATTGTTTCATTTTAACTTATTAGAACATAGCCAAACGTGTTTGTTTTTATGTTGTCTATAGCTGCTTTCATGTAATAGCAGTAGAACTGAGTAGCTGCAAAAGACACCATCTGGCCTGAAAAGCATACAATATTTACTCTCTGGCCTTTTACAGAAATAGTTTGCCTATTCTGGCTTATCTTTCACACTAAGAAAAGACTGTATTAAAAGTGTTCACCAGGGAATGTAAAAATGGTTTTATAGAAATAAAAGTTGAAATACCATCATGTAATTGGAAATTCTTTATATCACTGTTTGAATTAGTAAAAAGAAGATTTTGAGTGTAATTAGGCAATTATACTTATTATAAAGGCAAATACACATGTCACTGCATAATGAGAAAAGAGGGAATATGCTTAGAAATGTATAATAAAATTGAATGGAAGATTTAAATTCTTATGGGTAGAGCAAGAATGAACTCATATTCTTCCGGATGGAGGTTTGGTTCACCTCATCAGATAAACAAATCAATTAAGGTTTTGCTATGGAGAAAAAGATAAGGAAAAAATGAAGAAACAAGGCATTACATATCAGTTGTAGTCATGTGACCAGCTGTAGAGATAGATAATAAGCTATCTTCATACATTCTTCATGGTATTATAAATTTATGTATATATCTTAAATATTTTTCCTTAAACCCAGTCAAATATTGTAGCTCTTTTATATGTTTATTTTATTAGTGTTAAGTTTTAAATAGTTTGCATAGAACAATATGAATATAAAATTAGGTTGGAACAAGAAGTAATGGATATAACTCACAAAAGTCTGAAAATTAATCAGTAAATGATGAGACTGGGCCATTCCACTATAGAAAGTGAGTGACAAGACCACTGCATTACATAAATCTGGATGCTACCTTTTATATTGTATTTTAGGTGAATGGTACTACATAAAATAAAATGTGAACACAGCATCCTAATTCATATTCGACTTGGTGGCCTGGGAAGTCAGCACATATTTTATTTTCATGTGTAAACTGCTCCATATAAAATGTAAGACAGAAGCATCTTTTTTGTTGTTGTCCTGGTACTATGATTTTGTGGAAGCTGAACTAAAGTAAATATAACTTATGCAAATTAAAGAGGAAGAGTGTGCAGGGATATCTGATGGCCTAACAGATGGCATTCTGACATCTATGAAGGCATGTAAAGAATCTCCCTTCCTTGATTTCCAGCTAGGGTTATTCTTCTCCAGTATCCTTTGAAGTTACAACATAGGAATGTGATTTAGACCACTCAGTCAGAAAAGTCCAAATAATGTTTCAATTCAGAACAAAACAATGTGAAAAAGCAAGGGCAACATGGAGTTCATGTGGAGGTGATGGGGCAATAAAACCAAAGTTTTCTATGGAGCGCCAGTGGCATGGTGGGTTATAGGCCACTTATTACACATTTGGGCAGTGTCCTCAGGGACATGATCTTCAATCCCTGACTCTCTGTACTCCTGGAGAATCTTTAAATTGCATAATATTTTCTTAAGTAATACTTCCTTTTTTTCCAAACTATATAGGGTAGAGATTGTTTCTAGCCTGTGACTATTGTGGAGGATAAAATAAATAAAAACTTTGTACCCTTGTATTTGTAATATGGACAAGGTAGGCTGAATAGCATAGTCATAGAGTAATGAATTATATTATGTATGACAACATACATGTATACGTAATTATATTAATACTATTTGAAATGATTTCTATACATTCAAAGAGAAGTGATGAGAAAAATCTTGATCCATCTCAGTAGAAATATATATAACCAATCACTAAATATTTAACTGTAATTTACTATAAATACCATCACTGCTGGTATGTTATTTTGTGCATTTTTGGAAATATTGCTTGAAAAATTAAAGCATGGTGGTGCATGCCTGTAATCTCAACTACTCAGAAGCCCAAGGCAGCTGGATCACAATTTTGAGGTCAACCTGAGAAACTTGGAGAGACACCTATTTCAAAATAAAATTTAAACAATGGGAGGGAAAGCTGTATTTAAAATATGGGCGGGAAAACTGTATTGCTCAGTGGTAGAGTATTTGTCTAGCACATGCAAGACCCTAGGTGTAATCTCAAGAACTACAAAAAGAGAAAACAAGAAAACAAAACAGAAAAATTGACAGAAATAAACAACCTATTGTCAACTTCATACCATTGTCACAATTCTCCTCAAACCACATATTGATGTTATTTTACTTTATCACAATTGTCTTTTTTAGTTAAGTTCTCTTCTTTATAATTTTTAATTGGATAATATCTGAGAAAAAATAATCATCTTGTATTTAGTGTTTACATTTTATTTTTTGCTTTATATATAAATTCATTAATGTAGCATTCTACTATCAATTCTTATTCTGAGTCCACTATTATTTTTGTTTGGTTTATAAGAAACATTTCTAAAATTGTAAACATGGATGCATAATATTTATGGCAGTTTTCCAAATTAATGAACACACCATATGTGACTGTCTGCAATATAGTATGAATGAAGTAGCATCTGTGTTTGTGTGTTTGTGCGTGTTGAGGAAAGTGAATGATCAGAAAGATACAATAAAAATATCAATTTCTTTCATTATATTCAGAATTTCATGGTATCTGTAAAAGTATATAATGAAGAGATAATATGTATTCAAATCTACATAGGCCTTTGAAATATAATGTATTTTAATGCCTAAGTCTTTATTGTTGAGATAAAATATAACTAATGCAAATTAGCATATTCTTTATATTTCATACAACTGTAATGCAATTAACAGGCTTTTATAGTGAAATATTTCAATAATAAGATGTTAAGCCAAAGACTTAATCCAATTATATCTTTAGACTTTGGAGTAGGAAAAAACTTGCTCTAATTTTTTAAATTGTCTCAATATGTTATTTTTTATAGTAACAGAAAAAAAAAAATTGTTAACATTTTAAAATACATCAGTTTAATTTTTTTGTTTTGGTAAATGATTATTTTTTATATAAGATGAACTTGTAGCTATCAGTATGAAATCATTTTTGAACAAAACTGCTTTCAATATATGAATTCAATAAAAGATTATAGTCTTCTTTCAATAAATATGTGTCCCTAATAATAAATCAGATATTGTGGGTAATCTCTATACTTGGTTATGCATATTTCTATAATTGTTTTACAGTCAATGTCTTGTAGAGAATAGAAATTTCTAAGAACAAGGGTCATTATACTGTGATGACAAATAAATAAGGACTCTCCACTACTTCGCTAGTAGAAATAGAAAATTAAGTTTAAATGCTAAAACATAAGAACAAGTAAAACTCTAATGTCCAGCTTTCCAATAAGCAAATTCAAGAATGTAAGATAGATTAAGAGCTGTCTCCCAAATATATGCCTTTCCCACTAAGATCTCATATTGTATATCTACAATTTTCAGATAAACAAGCAGGGTGGGATTGTTTCACAATGGCAGAACACATGCCTTGTGGGTGTCAGGCCTTGGTGTTGAACCCCTGGAGGAAGGAAGGGAAAAGGAAGAACTGTCAATAAATCTGACTGAACTTCTGTATGTAAATACATGAATATAGCACAGTGAATCCCAATATCAACTGCATCCATGAGACACAAATTAAAAAAACAAAAACTATAAATAAATTTCAGAAAGATCAGTAGAGTAGAGGGAGGGGAGCAGAAGGGCAGAGGGTAGAAGTGAGGGGGGCTGAATTAGAGCAAATTATATTCCATGTTTTTATGATTACATAAAAATGTATACTTATGGTGCCAACTCTCCCCTCCAGAAAAGAGCATGTCCTCACAATGTCCTAAGCCATTAGCAAGGACAGAGATCCAGAAGATCTTGTATCATGACTGTATTAGGGATTAAGTTTCAGCATGATTTTTGGGGGGAACACAAACATTGAAACCATAAGACACATGAAAGAAATAATCGAATTCTGATCTTTACACATATCTATTGCTTGATCTTTCCATAATCTCTATAAAATTATTCTATCATTCTAGGTTTCCTGTTTTACTTAAAAGTGCTCTTTTAAAAAGTTATAGCTTCTTGACTACACATTTTCTTTCTTTCTTTTTTTTTTTTTCTTTTTTTCTGGTACTGGGAAATTAAACCCATGAGCATTTTACTACTGAACTACATTCATTGTCTTTTTAATTTTGTTTTAATTTGAGAAAGATTTGCATTAAATTGCTGAATGTCTCATTGTGTTGCTGAGGCTGGCCTGGAACTTGTGATCCTCCTGCCTTGGCCTCCTCAGTCTTTGGGATTTTAAGTATACACCTCTGTGCCTGGCAACTACATAGATTTTTATTTCCTAAAATTATACCATGAAGTATAGGTACTGAAGAAATACAAATCTCAATGAAATGATATGGAAAACAACATATTTTAATGATGGGATTATTGAATTCTTAATATTCTCCATCCATAGTGGTTCACAGAACTAATGGTCTGGAAGTCAGGTTGAATGATAAAAGAATCCTAAGAGGGTTTTATTTCGATCAAAAAACTGATCCTTTAGTGGGAAATAATATTATATTAATCTTGTCAAAACATGGAAATACTTACCAGGATATGTTTAGTTAGGATAGTTTTTGCAGGCTTTAGCTAGGAATCAACTGAAACTTGGTACAGTCTTCTTCCTACCATCTCTTTCGGCAAAACAAAAGCAACAAACGAAAAAACAAATTAAAATGAAAAACATGTTTCATACTCCAAAATACATACAAAAATAAGTATTTTTGTAATTTAGGACTAGAAATTCAAAAGAATTCCTTAAAGCCAGGCATGGCAGCACATATCTATAATCCCAGCAATTCAGTAGGCTGAGGCAGGAGAATCACAAGTTCCAGACCAGCCTCAGCAACTTAGTGAGACCCTGTCTCAAAATAAAAAAATAATAATGGCTGGGAATGTGGCTTACTGATTAAGTGCCTCTGGTACCAAAGAAATAATCAAAATAATTCCATAAAATTCACAGAACACACTGAGTATAGGCTAGGAATATAATCAGAAGCTGCAAAGAAGCAAAAATGTAAAAGCATTTGGAAGTTCTCCATAAGGGTAGTAATTTATTTGATAAAGTCAATTCAATGATGTGAAAAATGAACTTGAGAACTTTATTAAAATGTGGATGGCAAGGATTAAGAGTTAATAATAAAGGATGACATGGTAGCCATGGAAGAGAGAGAGAAAGGATTCAACTGAATACTTTTTCCTGAGAACAAATAGCAGATTAGAATGGAAACCATAAAAAAGTTGAATATAATTATTGAATATAATAATAATTATAATTATTTTCCAGGTGGGAATAAAGAAGATACTGATTATACAAATTCATGGGCTCAGCACAGTACGGGTAATATGAAATAAGTAACTTATTGTTCTGGGTTGACTAGTTTTTCTTACTCCCTATTCCACTCCTCAGGTTTGTTTTTACCAAGACCCTCAGAATGCAACCTTACTGGAAAACAGGCTCTTTGTAGATGTAGACAGATTAACATGAGAACATACAGGATGTGGCATGATCCTAATTTAATGACTTATAAGAAAAGAGAAATTTATACACAGAGAAATCTCATAGGATTATGTAATAACAGAAACAGAAATAGGAGGCATGCTGCTATAAACCAAGGAATGTCGGGGGTTGATCACAAGAAAATAAGGGGGGAATGGAAGGATTCTTACCTAAAGCATCCAAAGGGATATGGTCTTGCTGATTTCAGATTTCTGGCCTCCAGAACTGTAAGAGAATAAATTTTTGTTCATTTAAGCAACTTAGTTGTTGGTAGAAATGTGAACATTGATTCTCTTTCTAGTGAGCCTCAGAAGAAAATGAAGAATATGCTTTTGGAAGAAAGGCAATCCTGTTACAAAGTGACAGAAATTTTGTCTGACTTTTCTTGTTCTGTTGAGTGGGAAT
The DNA here is from genome assembly GCA_020662805.1 of Glaucomys volans. Taxonomy (NCBI): domain Eukaryota; kingdom Metazoa; phylum Chordata; class Mammalia; order Rodentia; family Sciuridae; genus Glaucomys; species Glaucomys volans. The sequence goes on from JAJEJO010004229.1 coordinate 1,433,085, forward strand.
GAAAAGCAAGCTTGTAAGCAATGAGCTTCTTTGGTTACCTGAAGAAATTTCCAAATGAAGTGCTATTGGCCTAGCTGGGTTTTTATTTGCTGCTTATGAAATGTGGAGGAAAGAGAAAAATTGTGAGAAATACTAAGCAAAAGGACTTATCACCTGATGATTTGGAATATTTTCTGCCTATAAAGCAAAAGATGAGAAAGTGAGAAAGCATGCTCTTAAAAGAACACCATAGGTATTTTCTAGATAACCATTTACTAAGGAGATTAGGTGTGTGATTTATGGATCCAAACAGCCATCTCAGCAGAAGGAATAAAGATGGGCATATGCAGGAAGGATCTATGTAGAACTCTGTTTAATGGTAAGGTTCCCTGTGGACCTACAGAGAAGATCTTCAGGGGTTTTGAGAATTTTAAATTGCCCTCAAAATCAATATTTCCTTCTTTTGATAGACAGATAACACATACAGCTATGCAGTTCTTTTGGCATGTTTATTGCAAGTAGAGTCTCAAAATCCAACAGCCCTAACTTTCTTTTTTTTCTTTTCTGGCAGGTGATGGGTCTTAAAGGCTTTACCTTCATGGAGAGATTCGTCCCCATTCCTAGATTAATGACTATCATGGAAATGGTTTTGTTATAAAACCAGTCTCCCTCTGACTTGCATACTCTGACTTGCCATGTGATATCCCCTGGCATGATGGAATGCAGCATGAAGGCCTTCACAGATGTAGAACAGACACTAGTGTAATGATGGGGTTCGACCTCCATAACTAAATAGAACTTGATTCTTCATGAATCACCCTATCTGTACAATTCAGTTACAGCAATAGAGAACAGAAAGACAAACACTATTTAAAGTTTTAGCTTTAAAATTTTCCTCTGATTTTACAGGTACAAAATTGCTCTCTTCTTCTAAGTATATTTTTAATGTCAATTCACTAAATATTTCACAAACTAAAATCATTAGTATTCCATTTATTGAATACTATGAAGGCTACAAAATATTTTTTAATAAATTGCAACAAGACTTAGAGAACAGTTACAGTAAATGTCAAAAACATTGACACTAAAATATTATTTAAAATATTGAAATGTTTAATAATGTGGTAGACATTCTTAAAATTTGATAGCATCAAAGAAAGAGTTTAGTGAAACTTTCTAAATTCAACATAAACATTATCAAAAATATTTTGGACTTGAATTCTTTTAAATATATATCTATATGTGCATGCTTATAAAGACATATATCTTAATTTTTATAAATTAGGCTAACTGATTTTGTTAGATTGACAGAATCATATGTAGATGAAATTGTAAATTATATTTGTCAATGAAGTCTATCCATGTACTCAATAGTTTTACAAATCTGATAAGGGCATTTTGTTTTTTAAAAATCAATTCCAGAAGGCCTGGGACTGTAGCTCAGTTGAATAGCAAGGGTGATGCCCTGGGTTCAATCCCCAGTATGGAAAAAAAAAAAAAGTAAAAAAATTTGTTCCACATTTAATATCAAAATAAAACTTTAAATTCAATTAGAAAGATGATTTAAGTTATGAACTAAGCTCTAGAAAAGACCTTTGTGCTATCTAAAATAGCACAAAGTCATCCTTATTGATTTTTTAAAAATTTAGATTGATATCAATGTTTAAAAATTATAATTATAAACATATTAATCATATAACTGGATAGGTTTCAATGTGACATTTCTATACATGCTTATGCCATGTTTTGATCATGTCTGCCATCCCTTATAACCTCTCCTTCTCTCCCCTCTGTGTCAATTCCCAGGTCTAAGTTCCCCTTTCATTCCCCTAACAGTCACTCTTCTAATTTTAGGTTATTTTTTCTTTTTCTTTTTATCTTCCTTTTATTTTTTTATATCTCCACATACAAGACAAAACGTGTGGCAATTCTCTTTCAGTGTGTTATGGCTTAGATGTGGTCTCCCCCAAAAACTCACATGTGAGACAATGCAAGAAGGTTCAGAGGATAAATGATTGGGTTGTAAGAGTCTTAACCCAATCAGTGATTTAATTCCTTGACAGGGATTAACAGTGGTAACTGAAGTGGTAGGGTGTGACTGGAGGAGGTGGGAATTGGGGCATGGCTTGGGATATATATTTCTATTTGGTGAGTAGAGCCTCTGTCTCTGCCTCCTGATCACCTTATAAGCTGCTTCCTTTTGCCACATTCCTCCACCATGTTGTTCCTATCTTACCTCGAGCTCTGAGGAATGGAGCCAGCTGTCAATGGATTGAGACCTGTGAAACCATGAGCCCTTAAATAAACTTTTCCCCCTTTAAAATTGTTCTGGTTGGGTCTTTGTCCCAGCAGCGAAAAAATTGACTAAAACACAGTGACTAGTTTATTTTGTGTGAAAATGATTACCTCCAGTTTCATCCATGTCCTGCAAAATACATAATTTCCTTCTTTATGGTTGAATAATTCTCCATTATGTATATAACACATTTTTCTTTTACCATGCATCTGTTGATGGGCATTTAGGCTGATTCTATATCTTGGCTATTGTGAATAGTGCTGAAACAAACATGGTTATGCAGGCAACTCTTTTCTCTTTTATATGCTGAATTAATATCCTTCAGATATATACTTTAGAGTGGTATAATTGTATTGCATGTTAGTTCTATTTCAGTTTGTTGAGGAAGCTCCACAGTGTTTTTTAAAGTGACTGTGCTATTTTACCTTCCATTCAACAATAAATAAAGATTCCTTTTTCTCCACATCCTTATTAGCATTTGTTATTGTTGTTTTTTTGAAAATAGGCATACTGAGTGAAGTGAGAGGAATTTCAATGTAGTTTTTGTTTGCATTCCCTTGATGGCTAAATATATTGAGAATTTTTTCATGTATTTTTTGGCCATTTGTACTTTTTTCTTTTCATAAATATATGTTCAGATCATTAACTCTTTTTTTATTGGATTATTTTTTATTTGTTGATAAATTTTTTGAGTCATTCATATATTCTGGATATGAATCTTGTCAGATTGTTGGCAAAGATATCCTCCTATTCTGTTAGTTGTCTCTTCATTCCATTGATTGTTTCCTTTGTTATGCAGAAGATTTTTAATTTAGTGTCGAATCTTGCTTTTATTTCCTCTGGTATTGGAGTTCTATTCAGGAAATTAAACCCTATGCCAGTATCTTGAAATGTTCCTCAAATGTTTTCTTCTAGTAGTTTCAAAGTTTTCAGTCTTACATTACAAGGTCTTTCATCATTTTGAATTGACCTTTGTGGAAGATAGGGATCTAGTTTCAAAATTTTACATGTGGATTTCTAAGACCCATTTGAGAGAGAAGCTATCTTTCCTCCACCATATGTTTTTAGCACCTTTGTCAAGAATCAGTTAACTTCAGATTTGTGAGTATATTGTGATATATAAAAAATGATATTTATTTCATATGATAAGTATATAACATCATATTATCTGTAGATAATATATATTTTCATCTTCTATTTTCTATTTATATATATGTACATATATATATAAATATTCGTCCAATAACATGCTGTTATCATGATGCCTTTATAGTATATTTTAAAATCAAGTGTTAGGGTTTAGATATATGGTATCTCCCAAAAATTCACATGTCAGACAATATGAAAAAGTTAGGAGGTGCAATGATTGGATTATGAGTACCTTAACCTAACCAGTGCATTAATTCCCTAGTAGGGATTGAGTGGGTGATAACTGTAGGTAGGTAGTATGTGGTTAGAGTAGATGGATCATTAGGGGGTGTACCTTTGAAGTTATATTTTGTCTCTGGTGAGTGGAGTCTCTCTCTGTTTCCTGGAGCCATGTCTTGAACTGCTTTACTCTGCCACAACCTTCCACCATGATGTTCTGCCTCACTTTGACCACAGAGCAATGGAATTGGCCATCTATGCAGTGAAATCTCTGAAACCATGAGCCTCAAATAAACTTTTCCTCTTCTAAACTTGTTCTTGTCAGGTCTTTTGATCACAGTGGCAAAACAAGCCAACCAAAACATCAGGTATTGTTATGTTGCCAGTATGACTCTTTTTTTTCTTGTAATTGTTCTGGCTATTTGAGATCCCTTGTGTTTATATATGAATTTTAGGATTTTTTTTTCTTGTTGTGTGTAGAATGTTATTGGAACTTTGATAGGAAATGCACTGAATCTGTAGATGACTTACAGTTAGTATGACTATTTTAATAATATTAATTCTCCCAATCCATGAATACAGGAGGTCTGTCCCTTTTCTAGTGTCTTCATTTATTTTCTTTGGTGTTTTATCGTGGGGATGTAGGAAGAAGTCACTGAGACATGTTTCCTTAGTCTGCAGAATTGGTATGATCCCGTGGAATAACCAAGATTATTCATACATGGGCAGCACACTCAAGCAACCAGACCCACCAATACTCACTGTCTCGGAAGAGTCTCACCCATCCCGTCTCCATTCCCTTGCAGAACTGCACAACCTCTAACTGAACTGCCCCTCACAGGCTGTCATATTTCAAGCTTCTTTGTTCACTAGCTCCCCTTGTGTATAAAAGAGGTGTACTTTCACAATAAAGCTGAGACTGCATCATAGAATCTGCTCTCCAGGACTTGTCTATGTTTGGTCGCCTTACCATCTCCAAGGGAAAAAACTCACACAGTATGACATTTTATAATTTTCATTGAAGAAACCTTTCATTTCCTTGGGTGGGATTATTTCTTAGGTTTTTTTTTTTTTTTTTTTTTTTTTTTTGGCATTGCAAATGGAATTGCTTCCTTCATATTTATCAGCAGCTTCATTACTGATGTATAGAAAGGCTACTGATTTTCATGTGTTTATTTGCATCCAGTTATTTTGATGAATTTTTCAGTTTTAAGAGTCCCTTGGTGGAGTCTGTAGGATTTTCTAAGCATAGAATCACAACATCAGCAAACAGGGATAATTTAATTTCCTTCTTTCTTATTTGTAGCCATTTCTCTCTTTCTCTTTCCTAATTCCCCTAAAACTTGCAGTACTATATATAATAGAAGTGACAAGAGTGCACACCCTTGTCCTGTTCCTGATTTTAAAGAAAATTCTTTGTTTCCCCCATTCAATTGGACTTTGGCTAAGAATTTTCTGGAACATTGTATTTTATCAGTGTAACACTTTGTAATCATATTATCACCACCAAAAAATTGTATTCTCACATTAAACTTTAAAGTTCATTTACAAGCATAAATATAATAATATTTATAGCACTGATACTTTGCTTTCAACCAAATGAACTTCCAATATGTAAACTTTGAGTTTATGATTGAATTTTTTAAATTTGGCTAATAAAATCAATTTAACTGATTTCCTATTTGAAGTACATAATTTAAAATTGGAAGACTATCACCATTTGATAAGTTATTCTGGAACTAGAAGAAAGGGATGGATTAGATTCTCCTTCACAACTCTCAGAAAGAACTAACCCTGCTAACACCTTGATATTGATCTTGTCTAATCTTCAGAACTCTGGGAAAAAAATATGTGTTTTTGCATCCACTAGTATTGTGGTAATTTGTTACAGCCGTTCTGGCAAATTAACATAGGTCCCAAAGAGAAAAGACTGGGGAATTTGTGTATTGATTGCTGTCCCCATTGCTAAATGCTTGACCCCAACAAAATTAGTTCACACAGTGGAACAGTGTTATTCATGGGCTAATAAAAATTCTACAACATAGAGAAAGACTTCAGGAGAGAGAAAGAGAGGATACGAAATCTAAGATAAATTCAGGTATTTCAGCTGGGAAACCATGAATACACACAGAAAACAGCTGCAGTGGTGTGGAGTCAGCTGCAGACTGGCATGATATGGCACAGAAACAATAGTGCTTGCTAGAGTAGCATTTCTGCTATTATATGATTATGTCATTCATTCTCTTTCTTCTACTAACTTGTTAAAAAGTTTGAACAAATATTGGCATTCTAGATTTAATTCCCAATATTTATAATTTTTCTTTCATATCTGTTTCACAATTGTTTACTATGTATTCTAAGAATCACTTTTATTTTCTTATAGAGTGACATTATGATTTTAATGATTAATGTAATTTTTATTATGAACAAATTTAAAAATATATATATCTGTGAAACTTGAAAAATCTACATAGCTAAATATAATTTCTTTGCATTGTATTTAGCAATATAATTATTTGAGCTTGATCTTTATGATTTTGAATATTTATGTCTGTATAATATACTTTATCTTCTCACTTCTTAGAATATAATAACCAATGAAGAAAAATCTCGAAATTTTATTTTAGAAATTTAGTATTAAATTGATTGGGAGGATTCGAGATGTCGGGCTAGAGGAAGGCTGCATTCCTACTTGCTCCGTGGATTCCTACTTGCTCGGGATTCAAACAGCAGGAATATGGCTCTCAATGAGATTTTATATTCAAAGCACATATAAGGGGTCCCCAGGTGCCGCTCTGGAACCAACTCAGCTGGGCTGGGCTTGGCCCCGCCGCAGGCAGCTACCATCCGGGAGCGCCAGACCCTGCAGCTGCTTCGGAGCCACCGACCTGGGTCTGCGCCAGCCAACAAGTGAGTGCGGGTCCCCAGCAGCGGCTTTGAAGTCACTGGCCACGGCTCCCGCACCAGCCAGAAACCTCCCAGGCAGAGACTGAGCATCTCAGGCTACCTGGGGCCTCACCGCGATTTCTGGAGAGGTCTGGCCAGGAGCTTCTGGGATCGCTGACTCCGGCGGGGAGTTGGAACACCTCTGCGCCATTTTGGCAGCTTCCCTGGCAGAGGGGGCCCATCTCCAGCTCCCTGGGGCTTCCAGTGGCATCTGGAGGGGTCCGGCCTGGAGCTTCTGGGATTGTTGACTCCAGCGGGGAGCTTAGGGCCTTTGGCGCCAGCTTACAGTGTCCCCAGGAGAGAGCAACCACCTGCCACCGCCTGAACCCCCAGCGAGGAGTTCAGGTCAGCCTGGGATCTCAAGCCCAGTGTCTCCATTACTAAGCACAGTTCTGTGACACCACCCCAACTTGATCTAGTGCCCAGGACCACACCCAGGCCCGGCATCTACCACCTTGCTGTATCTAATTGTCTATCAACACTAGCCTGCCTCTGCCCAGAAGCATTGATCATTCCAAACCTGGAGGTAGTGGGACAGCACCTTTCTTGGGTCACCGCTTGATCAAGCACCCCTCAAGCAACAGAGGGGAAGATACACGAGCACCATGAGAAAATACGGGAAGAAAGTGTCCCAATCAAACCTAGATGATATATCAAGAGAACCCAAAGACAGCATGGTAGAAGGAATGACAGAAAGGGAGTTCAGAATGTTCATAATTAAAGTGATCTGAGAAGAGAATGATGTGACGAGAGAGCAGATTCAGGCTATGAATAATCAGCTAATAGAGCAATTGCAGGAAGCAAAAAATCACTTCAATAAAGAGATAGAAATTTTAAAGAGAAAAAAACAAACAAATTCTTGAAGGAAAAAAGGAAATGAAGGAAACAATAAACCAAGTTAAAAACTCAATAGACAGCATAATTAACAGAATAGATCACTTGGAAGACAGAACCTCAGACAATGAAGACAAAATATTTAATCTTGAAAACAAAGTCGAACAAACAGAGAAGATGGTTAGGAATCATGAACAAACCCTCCAAGAAATATGGGACATCATGAAAAGACCAAATTTAAGAGTAATCTGGATTGAGGTAGGCGCAGAGATACAAACCAAGGGTATGAATAATCTATTCAAGGAAATATTATCAGAAAATTTCCCTAATATGATGAATGAGATGGAAAATCAATTACAAGAAGCTTACAGGACACCAAATGCACAGAATTACAACAGATCCACACCAAGGCACATTATAATGAATATGCCTAACATACAAAACAAAGTTAGAATTTTAAAGGCTGCGAGAGAAAAGAATCAGATTACCTACAGGGGGAAACCGATACGTATATCAGCAGATTTCTCAGCCCAGACCCTAAAAGCAAGAAGGGCCTGGAACAACATATTTCAAGCTCTGAAAGAAAACGGATGCCAACCAAGAATGTTATACCCAGCAAAACTTACCTTCAGATTTGATGATGAAATAAAATCCTTCCATGATAAACAAAAGCTTAAAGAATTCACAAAGAGAAAGCCTGCCCTACAGAACATTCTCAACAAAATATTCAAAGAGGAAGAAATGAAAAATAACAATCTCAGTCATCATGGGGAGGAACTACCCTAAAGAAAGAGTCAATCAAAGGAGAAACAAAGTTAAGCTAAAAACCCTAAAAAAGCTAAAATGACAGGAAATACAAGTCATATCTCAATAATAACCCTGAATGTAAATGGCCTAAACTCATCAATCAAAAGACATAGACTGGCAGACTGGATTAAAAAGAAAGACCCAACAATATGCTGCCTTCAAGAGACTCATCTCATAGAAAAACATGCCCACAGACTAAAGGTGAAAGGTTGGGAAAAAGCATACCATGCACACGGACTGAGTAAAAAAGCTGGGGTTTCCATTTTCATTTCAGATAAAGCAGACTTCAAACCAAAGTTAGTCAGAAGGGATAAAGAAGGGCATTTCATATTGCTTAAAGGAAGCATAAATCAACAGAACATAACAATCATAAATATTTATGCACCAAACAATGGTGCATCCATGTATGTCAATCAGAACCTTCTCAATTTCAGGAAGCAAATAGACCAAAACACAATAATACTGGGAGACTTTAACACTCCTCTCTCACCGTTGGACAGATCTTCCAAACAAAAATTGAACAAAGAAACTATAGGACTCAATGACACAATCGCTAATTTGGACTTAATGGACATATATAGAATATTCCATCCATCAAAAAGCGAATACACTTTCTTCTCAGCATCTCATGGTTCCATCTCTAAAATAGACCATATGTTATGCCACAAAGCTACTCTTAACAAAGACAAAAACATAGAGATACTACCTTGTATACTATCAGATCATAATGGAATGAAATTAGACATCAACGAGAAAGTTAGAAACAGAAACTATTCCAAGACCTGGAGATTAAATAATATGCTATTGAATGATACATGGATAACAGAAGACATTAGGGGGGAAATTAAAAGATTCTTAGAGATCAACGAGAATAAAGATACAACATATTGAAACCTCTGGGATACTATGAAAGCAGTGCTAAGAGGAAAGTTCATTGCAGAGAGTGCATTTAATAAAAGAATGAAAAGTCAACAAATCAATGACCTCATATTACAGCTCAAAGCCTTAGAAAAAGAGGAACAGATCATCACCAAAAGTAGTTGAAGAAGGAAATAATCAAAATCAGAGCTGAAATCAACGAAATTGAAACAAAAGAAACAATTCAAAAAATTGACGAAACAAAAAGTTGGTTCTTTGAAAAAATAAACAAAATTGATAAACCCTTAGCCACGCTAACAAAGA